>BMAO01001694.1:0-51860 GCA_019973975.1 Trichonephila clavata | reverse complement strand
AAAACGTATCTAGCAATGCAGCAGAAAAATGCTTAAAATAGCGCTTTCATGATACATCTTTTTCCACCTATAGTCATATATTTCTATTCATTAATTCAAACCTGAACATCGTCTCACATCAACTTTAGGCCCGAATAATAAATAGAAACGCATTTTATTGATTAGAAAGCGATGTACATAGTAATCTAAACTTTCCTCTATACAAACCTCGCAATGCTATTTTAAAGCATATATTTTAAGAGGAATGTATACATTTTATCCATGTAAAACAAATCTAAAGTTCATTGACATATTCATTTTTCAACGCCGTACCAGCAAAGAAGAGAGAAAAAAATGAAATTTTAATCAAGATAACAATTATACGAGAGATGTTTCTACTCGGATGAAAAATAAATAAATGGAATATTAACGTCGTGTTTAGAAAGTGAGCTTTAAGCTGATTAATTTTTAACTCCTCATTCTATTAAGACTGAAAACTACTCACATGTTTCTTGTTTCGACGTAAAGATTACGAATAAACGGTATGCATTGAAATAAAATGGAGCCACATTGTATATTAATGGTTTTGTGAAAAGAATATGGTTTGCATCATCTAAAAAGAAACACAACGCAAGCATATTTCTTATTTATAAACTCATTTTCTTTGTATACATTCTTAGCCGAATTAGATAAGCTAAATAACATTTATTCCCCTTTTATATCATTTATTCGTTATTGATACTTCACAGATTAGATTAAAGTTCCTTTATGGATAGTATTAACAGCTGATTCGAATCTATATTTGTGTGAGTTAACTGAAGCGCACGAGAAAGAGAGATCTTTCTTGAGGAGTATTTGAACTTATTATGACTTCGTTATTTCCAATCATCAAATGAAAACATCCAATTAGCTAAAACAAGCAATTATTGTTCTGGCACATTGAATTTTCACCCAGCACCTTACACTTATATTTTAACTTAATAATGTAATGTTTTGTATCTTTCCTTTGTCAACTGAAAAGATTGAATGAAGTTTTAGGTCGTGATATTTATTAACGTATTAAACGTATTTTGAAATTAAATTTCTGTTTGTAGGCGAATTTCTGTACTTTCTGCAGTACGCTAATACTTTTATTCTATTTTGCTCTAAAAATATTCTTCGTTTGAATTGCTCGAAGTTAGGAACTTCAAAATACAGAACTTTTAATTAGACCTTCTGTGTTGAAAATCTCAACCAATATCTGATCTTCTGATTGAACTGGGTCTAGCGGCTCAAGTACACCCAACGTCTCTGTCACTCATGCCTTTCTATCAGCTCTGATTGAAGAAACTAAAAGGCTTTTGAACATCATCACTGCCTACTTAAAATTTATTTATCTTGGCAAGATCAACAACTTTGATCACATTACTAATTTTATCAGGTTCTAACATCATCCATTTGAGTTTGTTGATGCAAAAGAAAGAAGAGACAGTGTTTTACAAAAATCAACAAACAAAAGACAGGCTACTTGGCCAGTTTAGAGGTAGCCTGCCCACTTAGTATGAGGCCAGGGTCTGACTTGACTGAGTCGATAGATTTATGATACGTGAAATCGTAGACATGCATGTGATGATTATGTATGTAAAAGGTCCCTGAGTATTAATTTACGTGGTAATGTCTGCAAAATTAAATAATGGTGAAGATGAATCCGAAGAGAGCTCTCGAATTAAAATACTAAGCGTCTAAATTGTCAGCAGAGACATCCATTGAAAATGGTGTCCCATGGAAATGAGGACGCAGGAAGCCCAAAGACGAAGCAAAATGGAGCCCAAAAAGAAAGAAAGATGAACGGGATGAGAATGGAAAACGTGTAGCCCAAGAAGGTGTCGGGGGTAATGTGTTAACCAGCCTGCTGCGTAGTTATTTTATCAAAGGTCTACAAAATGGCGTATTTTATTATGATCCGAAATTTACGTGTATTAAATCTACATTTTAGAAAATAAAATTTCATTGCTACTATTTAAATAGAAATTTTATTAAATCATAAATTTGAATACCACTGCATCACGGACATGCAAGAATTCCCATCTACAGTCCTCTAACAGGGCTAAAGTATATGCAAAACAGTTCCCTGGCTGATTTTGATAAGGTCCATTCTGTGGAATACCATGAGTGGTTAAGCAATGGGCTAAATGCAGTCCTCTAAATATTCTATAAACTTCTTCACAGCAATGTTCTGACTGGCAACATTCTTTTACCTAAACAGTAACTGAGCATCGCTCTCACGCAATGCGTTTCACTCCAATGGCCTATTTGATTCTGCAGGAAGCCATGGATCCGAAATCGCCGTAATTAATTTATTTAGCAAAGGTATTTAGATTTTCGTTGTTAATTTTGTTTTGTGTTTGTATAGTTACAGTTGTGTTTCGACGAATTGAGATATTAAAAAGGAAATACTGGTTTTTCTACTTATTATGACTACTTTTTTCTGAATGGCAAAGAGTTTAAAACAAACCACTTGTTTTCCTAAATCTCGACGACGCTTTGTAAATAAGGAGAGAAGAAAATATTATTTCTGTTAATAAAAATTGATAGAGCCTTTGCTTATCAGAAGTTCTATTCATTTTTTGCAACTATCAACGTTATACAAATCATACTTTATTCTACAACATTAATCTACAGCAAGATGTAGGTCACACAATTAGAGCTTTATAATTATTGTATTTTTCTACTAAATCCATTTTAACTTCTATACAATTTGCCAACTGTAAAATTTTATAGCAAAACGACTAATCTATTTAAAGTTTAATCTAGAATATAAGGAATAAAACGACCTATCTAGTATTCACCACCTATTTATTTACATCAAGACCGGAATTATTGGACATCAAATCTGAAATTTGGTATGTTCATAGAGCAGAGGTACGCTACAAAAGATTTAAGGCGCTAGTGAGGCTTAAGGGTGTTATATAAATATTCCAACTTTGAACTATTTGACTTAAAACTGAATGGTAAGCACGAGTTCCTGCCGCGGAGAAGAGAGGTCTGCCAGAAAGGGTTTTAAATTGATTCTAAAGGGCATTTCTGGGGCTTATAAAAGTAATAAATATCTGCTTTGAAACTATTGAAACTATAAACTTTTAATTTAGAAAGCATGTTCCTTCTTTTCAAGGATTTCATTGCACACTAAGGCAAAGGGGTTTTAAATTGGCCCTCAAGGAAATTTAAGATTAATGAGGGCGCTATATAGATAAGAAACCCTATTTTGAATTGGTGCCAGATGTTTGAAAGTTCTGTAAGCATGTTCCTTTCAATGAAGAGATCCAAGAACTGATTTTATGAAATTGATTTTCGAGGAGGAGAGAAGATTGGGGTGTACTGATGTTTCGTTCATCAAGTATGATACAAATAACAGATTAACTATTATTTATTTTTTTAGAAACTATACCTATTGTTCAACTATAAGAGATGTTATTCAATAAGATTATCCAACTATACAAAATAAATATTACGAAAAATTAAATAATTAATTGATGTATGTATAACATTAATAACAAAGCGGTCTACATTCTTAAAAAAAAGTCGCCTAACCACCTTATAGTCATTACTGACATTTGATTAATAATAATAATAATAATGATGATTTTTCAATTCACCACTAATAAATCTTCCACTGTTTAAGAAATATTGCAATGGCAATTTAGCAAGACAATTTTTTTTTTAAATATCTATTTACTGAACAAGTATTTAATAAGCATCAAATTATTGAGGAAATGTTTAAGATTGTTTATTTAATTCATGATTGTTTGCAAGCATAATTACATGCTTTAATTTCCATAATTAAAACAAACTATATATATAATTACATTCTAAAATGTCAGTTATTCCTAAAGAAAAAACCGCAATAAATATATTTATTAACAAAGTATTCTCTTTACGAATATTGCAGAAACTGCCCTTTTTCATATTTTTGCACATTCCTTCGGGGAACCCTGAATTAGTTCGAAGCTTTTCCATCCTCTGCTGCATCAAGCAGAGAGCAGCTGGTTTCAGCTCTCTTGAACTCATTGTTCATGCTTGCCCGTGGATCGAGAATTCCTTCTTCAAAAAAAATCTCAGAAATAAAAGAAGAGGAGGGAAAAAAAGTCTTTTCCAAACCTCGCATTGAAAAACTCAAGAGAGGAAGAGTGAGTATATACAAACGTGCCGGCAAAATTTTAGACTTTATGACGATAGTGAACGGATGTTAAAGAACTCATGGTGTGGCAAAAACTTCAAAATTTAAGAAGAGGTAATAAGATGCCGACAAAGAATCTAGATTTCCAAGTGTGGTTGTGCATACGTGTGGTTGAGAATAATAAATACTCTCTCAGATGAAAATACTTGTTCATTGTATATTTTTTATGCCTTAACAACACAGAAAAAAAATGATATTGTTCTTTTGATAAGAATAGGGGAATGATACGGATGATATAGAATTACATTTTAATGTGATTAATTGATTACACCGTAAAGAATAGTTTGCTCCAGTGAATTAATTGTTTGTTATTAGAACGTAAAGTTGGCAGATTTACGGTAGAATGTAGTTCAAAGAGATTTTGAAATAATGTGGTAAGTATAACAATACGGGCTCGGGCATGTAGTTTTGATCATTACTTTATTGGATTTAATTCTGTGAAAAACCTTTTTTTACTTCACAGAGAATACAAATAATATTTCTATCGGTGTTTTACAATAGAATTTATCATTCAAATCAGTCTTTGAATAAAACAATATTGATCGTCAAAGGAGACTAGTTCTTCAAAAAATAATAATAAATGTGTATGTTGAATTGATATTTATTATCTGTTGCACTATTTTGCTATTCATGAAATATTTTATTCGAATACCTGCTTTTTTTAAATTAATTTTAAACGTGATTAACGTAGCTGAATAGACATTTTTAAATTTTAGCATTGTAATATAATTTTGTATTCATTCAGTTGTTGAGTTGAATGAAAAATAACTATCGATAATGCAAGATAAAATAAATTAGCCTATACCTCAACATAAATTTGTACTTATAAATCGATAAAGAATGAAAGAGGTGGGGGGAGATAAAAAAATAAGGGAAAGTGTACATTTTCTTATAAACATGTTTTATGCAGGATTAAAAAGGATTGAAATAAATAATAATCAGTTATATTACATACTGATAACAGATAAGGATAAATAATGTTAATATATAATTAAAGTAATCTGCTATTTAAAAATTATATGACACAATAGCAAGGATTAGCTTAGGAAAGTGTTTTCAAAATTCGACCCACAAGAGAGTTAAGGGGCATTATAAAAAAACCCTTTTTATCAGCTATAAGATCTACAGAATTAAAACTTATCTGATATGTTTTTTTTCCAGCTGAGATATACAAAAAGATGTTTAATTTGCATTTCACGTAAAATTAACTCATTAAAAACTTATTTATCCTTCAATCTGTATTGTTTAATTTTTCAATTCACCAAAGCGAAGAACGGGTATACCAGCTGGCATTAATATATAATTAAATTAATATGCAACTTAAAAAATATAAATAATACATTATACTAAATGGATTTAAATGCATTAAGATAAATTTGTATATCCATCGTCAACAAAACTATATTAAATATTTAATTTATTTGTTTTCAGTTCTGAGGAAGAATAAAATTTCGGTAAAAATTCACAGGATTAAATTTCTTTGATTTATTACTTTTTAACATACTACTTCATTGCTAATGTATTTTTTAATATGCATCGAATTATGTTTCTTAAGGAAAGTGAAAAATAATAATTTTACTATTTTGTAATTCATACGAATTTAAATGATTTCCTCCCTGATGATCAAGGTCTGGAAATATTACATTTAAAATAAAATTATCGGAGTAGGAATGTGCTTATTATTTGATGAAAAAAATTCAGACCATGGAACAAAACTAAAATATTTTTTGTACATGAATATAATTCTACGTACGCTTTTAATCGTGTTAACAACAACAATTTTGACAAATTTAACCTCCTTTTTATTTATTAAACGAAAAAAAAATCCTCTTAATTTTAATAAAGGAATCTTTTAATAAAAAATTGTTATTTAAAGCACAAATATTATGATTTATTTATCCCCCCCCCAATGTGAATTAAAACAAAATAGAAAAAATAAATGAAAATAAATGTAATTTATTCTCAAACAAGTCGAAACATTACTTTGACCCAAATTTGAATGAAAAAAATATTAATAAACAAGCTTCAAGTAAAGTACTGATAAAATATTTTGATTGGATGTACCTTCTTGTTTTAATTATACCATTAGAATAAAAATACCACTGAACACATCTTAAGAACTATTACGAACGTTTTTAAGAAGCAATTTCATGTAGCAAAATTAATGTAATATTTTCAACTACTCAGGATATTATATCCAGAAATAGCTCTTAAGATTCTTGTAATATGTTAAAATAGTTTATTATTTACATTAAATCTCCGAGGAATATTAAGAAGCATATCTGTTTTTATGACAAACTTGCTTACTGAACAAATATTCAGTGCGCACTCTTGTAAATAATTCGTAATCTCTTTTCCCGTTAGTACTTCTTCAGGTACGTTATAAGAAACCGAGTCAATTCCTTGGAATGCACGAATGGGGAAAACACGTCCTCTGTATTCTTTCCTTATTGCCATGCTTAAGACTTTCCGGTGGTAGTTAGTCAACCGAAAGAGCCCGAGTGAAAGCCAGTCTAATCCTTTCCTCCCATTTGCAACTCAGTTTCTTTTTCCCTACTTTTCCCTATTAGAATATAAAAGGAATATAAAATGAATTCCTAGGTACTGTTTGGTGGAGTCATAATGTAATGAGTTTATTCTTTAATATATGTAGTCTTGCAAAAATCACACAGGAAGTGCATGAAACATTTTTGTTATTGACTATGTTATAATAAGCTTATTAAAATTTTCTGATTAAATCAAAAGCTATCGCAGGTTTGTAAGAGGGTTTATGGGAATTACAGTTATGTACGAAAATAAGCTAAATCGAGTTCAATTAATAGGTAATATGGATAAGTATAGTGTAATGGCATATTATATTACATTATGTGATTAGTAATAATTATATATGCATAAATGTATTGTTATATCATATTAAACTGCATTATAGTATTAGTAATCTTATAAGAATATTATGTTTGGAATTATAGCATACTATTTTCCTAACTTACTAACTATATTTTATTCAAATAAAAATTAAATACAGTGATAACATATTATTTGTCAGAAATTTAACTCCTATCATTGCTATGTAACAAAATTAAATCACGTACATGGACAAATTGAAAATATTTCAACAATTCTGAAAATAAAAATTCTTCTTATTATTTCTTACTGGTAATTCAAAGGTTATAAAAATAATCCAATCAATCTTGTACGTAAAAATATGCTGAAGTATTAATTATAAAATAAAGTTATACAATAACTTTTTTTAATAAAATAATTTATTCAATATTTCGATTCAAGAATATACGCTAGCATTATCGATTAATTTTTTCAATGTTTTATTAACTCTGACATCAGCCTATTCTTTCAATGATGTATCAATATTTCTAAGTTTTTAACATTTCTAGTTACTAAGAAAAAATTAAACCTAACATAATTTATTAACCAACTGATAAAAAAGCTATTAATTCACCATTGAACATCATTTATTTCTAATAATTAGCATACTTATGTCAGAACATCTTGAAACTTGAAATTAACTATTACGCAGAAATTATTATTAATGGAAAGAATATTTCTATTAATAGTTTACATTCATGACAGACAAGTTTGGAAGTCATTCATTATGAAAATAATTTATAGATAGAATAGATTAATTTTCCTATAAGAAAATAGAAATCCTTAGAGACACGCTGCAGATTTTAATATTCTGAAGTTGTATCATTTTTAGCCTGTTATGTTGCATTAATTTTTTTTCATAATTTAGAAAGATACATTTATAGTAAAAGCAGTGTCTGAATTGCTGATAATGTTGATGCATGTGTTTTCTATTATACTATAATCCAACAAGTTATTCCTTGGGAACACCATACTTCAAAATATGTCTCTCTTTCCGTAGTTTTGAAATAGAAAATTTAGATTTATGTCGCTGTCCTAAAATATAAAGACATTTTTGCGCCAAGGGAATTTTGAATATATGCTGAAATGAAACACGAAATGTAAAGATAGTTGAAAAAGTAGAATTCCATTTCCTATTGACAATTTTTCACTTCCTAGATTTCGTGTCTAGACAGGCATCTAGAAGGAGGATGCAAGTCTTCAAAAATATTGAAAAAATGTTGTAACTATTCTATAACTATTGCCGTTACAGTTGGTACAAAGTTATTGATGAAAGAAAATAAAGCCAAATTTTGTGTAAATACAAAGAACAAGGAATGAGTAAAATTTTCAATTATAAATTACTCTATGTTATATCAAAGTATTATGAAAATAAACTAACAATCATCATGCAAATTATTAGGTTCTTTTATATTTACATTTTCACCAATATATTTAGCATATATGACTTTAGATTAAAATTATTTTTGATATTAAAACTTTTTTCACTTTATACTAACGTTAAGTCTCATACGATGTTTCTGAAAGTCATCTAAAAATTAGAAATAGTTTATTCACAAGAATTTTTTATCAGTATCAAAAACTTAACTTCAATATATTCTAATTAATGTTTATACAAGTGCCACTCCACACGGTATGGTGATTATGACACTCGGCTCGTAATCAAAGGGCCTCGGGTTTGAATCCCGAAATGACATGGATGTATCTTCGGAAAAAGAAGGTCTTTTTCGCCTGAAGTGGCATGCACCCCTTCTTTTCTGTGTTGGAATCATCTCTTGCAATAAAGTCTATATTCTTTTCTGTGTTTATATATTGTAGGATTCTGTTCCTATCTCGGCTTTCGTATGTATCCCAGTATGAAACACATGACAACAACAATATATACGAGTAATTTTTAAAAAATACATATTGTGCTTATTCAATATTAGGTCAATATGTGTTTATTCCTGTAAATGTCTTTAAATGAAGTTCATATTAATTACTTTTCAAGGTAATAATAAATACAATGATTTATTTATCTATATTTTATCTCAACAAGTATTATTTCTAAATACTTAGCAAATCGAATGTAATATACTATATATCTTAGTTTTGCAGCCAAACCAGATTATATTTAAATTTTATTTATTTTTCAAAATTTTATTAAGTTAAAGCTTTTTTTTATTGTTAAATTTCCAATTTTGTTTGAAAATGTATTAAAACGTTTTAAAAATGTACTTATATATTCTCTATTGCTGATTGTTGGTATCTTGTTAATTTTTGCTATTGTCGCGTCCCCTACAACTTTATCACTTCTACGATTTCACTCATACCGAGTGGACGTACCATCCTAGTCGTCCGTTAGTTACGCTTTTTATATTAAGTATATCTTTGTCTTAAGATACTTTAATTCCGAAATGAATTGATAAATTGTTGATACCGATTACCTATGTTGATGATAATAAATCTATGTTTATTTTGGGGATTGAAGTCAATTTTTCTCTCATTTGAACTCTATTGACGTTATCTTCAATGCTGACATCCCGCCGCATTTAGGCCTACCGTTCCCTAATTGCATTGATAATTTCACGAAATATGGAACTTTTGGCTGGATTCATTCTAGCCAACACCTTTATTTTTCACCAACTTTGTGAATTATAATCCTCATAATGGATAGAAATCCAACACAAAAAAATGTGCGGCTGGCGCAATTCTGCATGGTTTACTTTCTTCTTTCTCAAGATATGGACTAAAATAGGATATAATCAAAAAAATTTATAAAAACAAAGAAACAACAGAGAATATGAGAGAACGCTCATAATCATTTATTGTCCTTAATATAATAGTACTTTAAATTATTAACATCCACATTTAAAAGAAAATCAGAAAATAAAACCGCTTTTTACGAAGTGTGAATTATTTCATTCATATTAAGCAACTTAAAAAGTTAGTAATAATTACAATAAAAGATACAAATAAACTGAGGAAACTTAATCCCCCTCCCCCAATTAATTGTATGAGTTAAATGATCAAAATTTTCTAAAATTATATAAAAGCGAATTTTAATTCCATAAATAGTACTCAACATTCTATACATGTGATTATTCAATTAAATTCATTCTTACATATTTCACAAGTATATAATACAATTCAGCAATTTTCTGATCAAATATACTCTTCTTAGGATTGGTACAAAAATTAATTCAAATAAAAATAATTACTTATGCTCAAGAAAAATTTTTATATTTGAAAATCTATTTTTATGTATTTTATAATTATTTTATAATGCAAAATTTCTTGAAAACTATTTCGGGGTATTTTACATAAAATGATATTTGTATTCTAAAAACCTAGGCTATTCTTGTTTTTTAAAACAAAAAAAAAACAATATTTTGACTTAAAAAAGTAAGATTGGGATATAATTCTATGAAATGTTCGATGTTTTTTTCTTTTCTGAAAAAATAGAAGAAAACAGCTATAAAAAATATATTTCGCGGTTTATATAAATAATGTTATATTTTATTCTCAAGTGTATAAAAATATCTAAGAATTAGAGAACATTCCACATATAGCAACAACCTAGGAATACGAGCATA
Organism: Trichonephila clavata; assembly: GCA_019973975.1. NCBI lineage: Eukaryota > Metazoa > Arthropoda > Arachnida > Araneae > Nephilidae > Trichonephila > Trichonephila clavata. Next base: position 41,207 of record BMAO01001694.1, on the reverse strand, counting down.
TCTTAAGAGATTAAATAAAAATAGCTAGTGCAAGAATTTCTACACGTAATATATGAGAATTTCAAATTTTGACATATCCATGTGTTGACTTTGCATTCGATTCCACTGAAAACGAAATCTGCTATCGTCTGGAGTAACTGGATTGATTATAAATTTTTCGAGTTTGAATATCAAAATGTTGCCAGCTTGATGGGAAGAAACTTTTATGTGACGTTCTGTAAAAGATGAAAGACATGTCGGAATATTTTTGAGTAATAATATTCCATTGAAATTGAAGAATATATCTTGAAAAGTAACATTTAGTTGATAGAATAAAATAAAATTTTGTTCTAAACCAAGTTTCGAGTTTAATCTTTTAACTTGGTTATATATATATATATATATATATATATATATATATATATATATAGGTTAACCTAACTGAATATATAATAACCTTCTAATACATTCAAATAAAAATACAGGATAACTATATCAATAAAAGTATTATTCAAATATTAAATGTATGCATTAAGGTATCCGATTATCCAAAAAATGGGAATTTTGCCGAAAATTGACAAATTTTTATGATTATATTTTATAAGCCATTTTATAACCTTTATAAAAATACCAAATTTATCATTTTCCGTTCACTAAAACAAAAAAAAGTAAAAGCAGATGCCATTACTTTAAGCAAGATGTTATACTTGAATAAAAAATTTAAAAAGTTATAAATAAATAAAAATTTGGCAATTTTCAAAAATATGAAATTTAGTACCGCGCAGGATTCTAAAATACAAAATTGATTAAAATTTTAAAACTTAATTTTATTTTGTATAAATATGTTCCTTTTTGAACTTATACTAACTTTTAAAACATTCAGAGAAAAAAACATTTTTAAAATACAATTATCAAGAAAGTTTTAAAATTTTATGAAAACATTCAATTAAATCTCAAATAAAAAAAATTTCATTAAAACCTGTTTGAAATTTTTTCTATAATTTATAAAGAATATATCAATATATCAAGTATGTTCTTACTTTCATCATTGTATTCACATGCAGCTATAAATGCAGCTATTTTTGAGACATTAATTCCTGATCTAATCAATTTCGGGGCTATACTTCCAAATTAGTGAATTCATTGACTCATTGGTATTTTGAGTTTTCCCTCCTAAACACCTTCTTAACAATTTCAAGTGTGATTAATCTTTAAAAACTGGTTTAATCACTTCAGAAATTGCTTTTGGTTAGGTGTTCTAGTGAGAAACTTCATTCACTGCATTATTGTGGACTGAAACATTGTACTTACACCAAATATTGTTGTCTTTAGGACAAAATCAATGTTTCGGTTCATCATCTGTGCTGGATGTATGAGCCCACACAGCCCAGACAACTTGCCTCACCTCATTCACATTTTGGGAATTGGCACGAATAGCATTACCATAATAAGTCGTCAATTTGCTTATAACAGCATCAGTTAGACGACCTTTCACACCATTTGTTTTCCCATGGGAAAGCTTCTTTTCCCCCAATAAGGCTTTTTAACTTCCGCAAGCGGCTACCCATTCACTTTTTGACATGACCCACACACTCTATTTTTTTCAATCGGAACACTATCCCCAAATGGTTTTTTTTTTGGCAATAGATAAAAATGTCTTTGAGTCACTATCACCTATGCACCACTGATATTTCAAACCATGTTTTTGTTCCGATCGAAAAAAAATTTCTGCATTCCGCAGACTTCTATTCCTTCTGCAGACCTGCTATGGTTATTTCTGCAGAAAGTTTGGTGTTTAGCCAAAAAAAACTTATATTTTGGTCCAAACTTCGGCCCCTTACAGAAGTCACATCCTTTACAATAAGAAGACATCACTTTCATGTCGAGGACTTTCCCGCAGTCAGCTCCAATCAAAGTGCACACCCCAATAAGAGATGTATGCCCACGGATCTTCCAGGTCCCATCACCGCTAACTATAACAGAATTTACGGTGCCATGAATAATTTTTCTTCAGCAGCCGCTTTCTTCATCCATGCATTTGCAAGCGCTTCACTTACAACTGCTATCTTAACATTAATTACGTCGTAAGCTTTCTGAGACACTGGATTTGGCAAATACTTAAGAGAACAAAACGTCTCGAGAGAAAACAATCATTGGCCTATATATAGCATTGCCAAAACAGACCGTCTATTCATTTCAGGTATATTTCTTTTAATACCATTAAATTCATAGGAATTTAATTTTTGTTCATTGCTACATTTTCTGCATTTGAATAGAAATGTAGAAGACAATCCCACAGTTGATTTTTCACTCATTTTTATTTTCCCATGGCACACAGAGCAACAAAGTAATTTTTCAATTTGGGAAAATAATAAAATTATATCGATTAGTCTATAAACTTGAAATTCAAGCAAAGATCATTTTCAAACGTATGCGAAATCTTGTGTGCACTTGGTAATTTTTTAGCATATGAACTTTTGTTAGGTGAAATATTTTCAAACGAGATATTTCCTTTTTCAGAAAAAAACTTCTTCATGTACCTGTTTCCTTGAAATCTTTTCTTTTTCGGTCTTTTTCCAGATGATCTCTTTTTGCATGGAAGATCCATATTCAATTGTTTTTAATTACAAATGAAAAAGTAAGGAAATCTAAGATCGAAATATACATAAATAATCCAGCTCAGATAAAGCAAAGTTAAAAGTTGCTACTCACGTACAGAATCAATTTGATATTAGGTGTGGCTCTTTCACTAAAACTAATCTGTGAAATATTAAAATATTTGGAATGTGTTCTGTCAGTTGTCAAAAGTGGGCGTAGCACATGCAAGTTTTTGTTTACGTTTTATCAGTTATTTCTCAATAACTTCGAAAGTTTTTACAGTATCAACAAAACTTTGGTAGCAAAATGCTCAGAAACGTTGAGGCTTTAACATATATATTTTTTTTCAAAAAATTTAAAAAATTGAATTTAAAGGGTCTTGTGAGATTTTAAAGAAAATAAATTTTAAAAATGTTTCCACATAATATACTGGATTTTTTTTTATTAAAATCCGTGTGATTTATACATCTTAATCGTACTTCATTATGTAAAATAAAGTGTAGTGAAAAAAGAATTAACTCTTAAATTCTTAATACCTCTCAGAAGTTTATACATATTAGAGGCTTTCAAAAACCTAAAAATTTTTGATATACTTAGAGATTGCAATACCGGTATACCAGGATACCGAATACAGGTATTTTGAACCATTTGTACAGTTTCAAAATACCGGTATTCACAAGTTTAATACTGGTTTTTCGGTATTTACTAGAATTTTTTTTAATTGTTTCTTATACGTCCAGGGATCGCCAACATAGCAAAATATTATACGTCTTTGTGTTTATGTAATAGTGTTAATTGTTGCACCATGATTAAAATATGTTATAAATAAAATAATTTTAGGTCCATTTCAGAAATTTAAGATATTAAATGTCTTCATTCCACTCATTCCGTTGTTCTTATTTTTATTTTCCCCTGGTCCTACAGTTCTAAGGCAACTCATTAAATACATCATCGGATTCTTTCATTGCCAGATACAACAGATAAAAGACTATTAATCTGAATTTAAAAATATAGACATAAATTATTTCTCTGACAAAAAGATCTACATACACTACTTCTAACTTAGTTCTTGTTGAAAGAGAAATAACATATCCAAACTCATCTGCCTTCCTTCATCCACCAGCACCTGTTACTAAAATGTCTCCCTAGCGGGCGAAATTAATTAGACTGTGAATAGAAAGTGCATCGTTCAATCAAGAGAAGTTATAAAATATCTGATTCATCCAAGACCAAAACTGACCTATTACAGCTCAGGGCGGTACTGCACTTGCACAGAATTCGTAGTCTGATATTCGAATCTGAGAAACCAAGGTTGTACTTGTGAAGAAAATGCTTAATATTTCGATATTTTCTAAATTGGTGAGTTTGTTATTCACATTGTATCATACGTAAGAGGGTTCAAAATGTTTTTCAATTCATTATATATATATACTCATAAATAATAACCCATAATAATGAATAAGAAACACTTTAAAGAACATAAAAAAATCAGTTGATAATACTTCAGTTTGGTTTCATTATTTATATAATGAAAAAAATATGATGACACAATGTAAAAACTGTTCAAGAGTCAAGAAGAAAAGAGACCAACCAAATCAAATTTGATCAAGTTTATAGTAAATTTTCTTAAAATGTTTTAATCACAAACCAATTTACATTCAGAAGAATTCGGTACAATTATCGAAGATGATAATGACACTAACGTCAATAATGAAAAGGATCTATCTCTTGAACAAAAATTAGAATTAGCGATAACTGAAAAAATTTCACCAAACCAAAATACAGTACAGAAATTAGCTATATCCAAAATCATCCGACGAGAAATCGATTTATTTGAAGATGAGAGATTTAGAGGTAAATACTTGGAAAAAGTATATCCGCATTACTAATATTACTATCAACTAACGTAGATGCCGAAAGAGCCTTTTCGATAGTTGGTAATTTTTGCACAAAATTATGTTCCAGGCTTAATGACAGTACAATTGACGCATTATGTTTCTTAAGACCACTTTTCAAACATTAAGAACATTTCAAAAATTTGTAATATTACCACAGACTGAATATTGATATTTGCCCTTTTTTGAGATTTAAATAAATAAGATGTTCCTTTATTTATTTATTTATTTTTGTGATTCTTTATATACTGCTATAATTTATAAGTTACAAATTATTTATTGTGATATTTACACTCTCTAACAAAACTGGCAAGAAAAACAAAGAAATACCTGTGTTTTCCTTCTTTTTCTAAAATTTATGATACCGGTTTTAAAACCGGTATCCCGGTATTAAGTTCAAAGAAATATCGAATATCGGTATTGAACTTTTGGTCCGATATTGCAATCCCTAGATATACTATGAGAATATAATCCGCTTTGTCCAGTTGGTTTAATAATACAATCGTAGCGAATAAGAAGTGAGCTTGCTTCTCATACTTCGTAAACAGTCGTATAAGGCTGGGGAATAAAAGGGATTTATTACATTAAATATGTAATAAATCCCTTTAATTTCGTCTTAAACAACATTTTAATTTGAAATGGTCTTTACTCTCCAGGACTTTCATGTAAACATTTAATTATTAGCTACCCGCTAACGGGAATAACCGTAACATTATCTCTTAAAAATTAACAGCTCAGCATTTTTAAAATAAGCTAACATAAAAATCCTCCTTCGATAACTTTTCACGAATCACAAGCTCCACCCCCGGAATTTATATGGATTTTGTAACTTCAGTTGCCGCTTCATATAAAAGCTCTTGCTCTCAGGGAAAATTGTTCAGCCGATATTTGTTCATAATGTTGCTATAATTGTGTGTCCATCGTCTTTGTAAATAATCCTTATACGCGTGTGACATATCCTTCTACATCAAAAAATGTTTATTCAAAAGTACCAAGCCTCCTCAAGTATTCATACGACAACATAAAAATAATATTTAATAATAAAACAAATCTTGTCGGTGAAAGGTCTTTCATGTAGATATATATATATAGAGAGAGAGAGAGTATCATAAAATGAAAAAAAATACATTGTATAATAGAATGATAATACTAAATTATACCACTAACAAAACTAGAAGATACAAACCAGATTTCAAGAAACATAACTATAAAAAATGATGGAAAAGTGTATTGTACAAGAATTAAATAAGCGTATGTATAGCAGGAAACAGAGTTAGAACTTTAAAATGTAAGAAACCAGAAGAATCAATGGACTAAAGTGGAGACCTATTATGATTTCTAAGGCTGTTGCTGAATTAGGACCAGCAAAAAAAGGGTTAAATATATTTTACGGATCCAACCTTCCACGTACAGCAGAAAATTTCGACATAATAGCAAAACAAAACCATATTGAAAAGTTAGGCCTAAAACCAACCACGTGTAATTTTTCAACCGACAGAGAAATAAAATTAAAATAATATAAAATATGAAAGGAAATGATTCTTAAAAAGAGGAAAATAAAAAACAATTTTGAAAGGAAAAACAAAGCAAAAACTTACAAGAAAAAATGCAATCCACAGGAGAGAAAAAAAAGACCAGTACATTGTCAGACAACATCGCTAAATGACGTGTTAAAATTGGTTAAACCATAAACAAAAATTAGTGGCGCCACCTATATAGTTTTATTGTAAGTAAACTAAGCAAACAAAAACATATTGAAATTAATAAAAAATAGAAGGAGAAAAAACAAAGAAAACAAACCTATAGTTCAAATTTCGAAGGGATGTGGGAAATATGCCAGGAAACCTACACTGCTGGCCACTTAAAAGGAACACCCTGAAGGAAGCACGCATATAACATGAAATATACAACATGCATTAGCGGAGGTGAGATATGCAAATGATTAGAATTTGAGCACATATACACATCACGCACTCCTGTGGCGCCACCTCGAAGCGCTATTTAAGTCTTGGAGATTTCGACGATTTCAAGTTCGGCAATTGTGTTTTTCTTGCGGTTTTTTCAAAAAACGATCAGTTATGTCTCGTAGAAAACAGCGATCAGCTTTTGATCAAGTATCCGAGTTCGACAGAGGAAGAATAGTAGCCTACCGAAATTGTGGATTATCTTTCAGGGAAATCGGTAGTCGTGTTGGACGAAACCAAATAACTGTAATGCGCATATGTGACCGTTGGATGCAGGAGGGTACGACGGACCGACGTGGTCGATCGCATCCACCTCAGTGCACCACTTCACGTAAGGACAGGCAAATTGTGCATATGACAGTGACGGAACACTCAGTCACATCACATTGAGCCAGTAACGCATCATTCATTGTCTGTGCGTACCATTCGACACCGTTTACAGCAAAGTGGTCTATCCGCAAGACGTCTATTGCTTGGTCTACCCTTGACGCAGAACCACAGACGTCTCCTCCGCCAATGGTGCGACGATGAAAGAAAGATGTGGGTGGCAGAATGGAATGAAGTTGTTTTTACTGATGAGTCACGCATCTGTCTGCCACACCACGATGGTCGGATTCGAGTCTGGAGACACCGTGGAGAGAGGATGCTGAACAGCTGCGTTATGCAACGCCACACTGGTCCTACACCGGGTATAATGGTATAGGATGGTATTGAATATCACTCTCGCACTCCTCCAGTACGCATCGCCGGTACTTTAAACAGACAACGCTACATCTCCGAGGTGTTGGAGCCAGTTGTCCTTCCTTACCTTCAGGGCTTGGCCACAGCCATATTTCAACAGGATAATGCGTGACCACACGTGCCACGCATTGTCCAAAGTTTCTTCGTCAATCACCAGATTGAATTGCTTCCCTGACCCCGGCTCGCTCTCCGGATCTTTCGCCGATAGAAAACATATGATTCATGGTTTCTCAGATTAAACCCCCAGCTGCCACACCAGATCTACTTTGGCAGTGGTGATCTCCAACAATGGCGGCTACTCTGGCTACTGATTCTGACAGGAACCACACTTAACAGAAGTCTATAAATTTAATCATTTGATACTTGGTCAACATGTTATCTACTGAGGTGGCGCATTTATCCGCTGGGATAGAACTCGGGATCTTTGGGTCCGAAGCCGAGTAACTTAACCGCTACACCTAAATGATCACCTTGGTGTGGAGGTTGTTACTGGCTTATGTAGATGATATCGCTACATACTTTTTTAAATAGAGATGAGATCTATAAGAACAATTTTCAATACAAAAAAAAAGCTTAATAACTGAACTAAGATAAAAAAAAATAATTAAAAACCACATATAGACATATACCATAAAATCCAGAGTATAAAGTGAACTTTAATGACAAAAAAAAATAAGCTTGAAATTTATGGGTGCACGTTATACTGCCGGTATAAAAATGATAGCTTTAGAAATAAAAAATAAGATGTCATAGAAAAAAATTAGACCTCTATATATATCGAAATGCTATTTATTTAAAAGAATGACATTCCTTATGAACTTAACGGCTTGTAGTTATAGATATATGCTACTTTTTTTTAAAGCTTGGAATATTATTTCGAATAAATTACTTCAAAACTAAGAGAATTGCATTTATACATTTCAGGTTTCTTCGCATAAAATGGGGGTGCTGTTATACGGCGAATATACACTTGCCTCAGAAAGTCTGCGTACAGGCAATCATCTTACGTGTGTTTATGCTATAATTACTATTAAAATCTCGCTTCAGAAAATCAACATATCTGTCAGGTATTCTTCAAAATTTCCTTATTAAAACCACAACTACAAAATTTCCCTTAACTTGAATAAACAAGAATGATAATCAAAAATCACCAACCATCTGCACCAAAAGTCTGCGTGCACTTACAAAAGAGAGCATATAAAGACTTTTTATTGCATAATAATTGCACTAAATCGTGTTTTTAAGTAATTATAAGCTTCTCTTACGATTTATTTAGGATTTGAAATTTAAAAGCTTGTCTCATTCCATGCCTGGAAGCAGAAACAAGATCGATATATTATTGAAAGAAAAATCATCTTAGATCTTCAGAACAAGGGGAAATTTTTAAGCCATTGCTGAAACTGTTAATAGGAGAGATTCATTGATTCAAAAATTTTCATAAACTGCAAATCAGCTAAAATGTTAACGTACAAGCCAAAATCCGGCCACCCGTCTGCAGTGTCACCTCGAGAATCTTGCTTCGTAATAAGCTCCATTTAAATACATCCAAGACTATAAGCTTCACAAATAGCTAAAAGTGTTGCATAGATATTGCAAAGAAAGTGTGAAATTAACCACGATTCGGAAAGAATTGAAAATGCATGACTATAATTGAAATTGCATTCTAGAAGCCATTTATCTCTCTAATGAACAGAGCTAAGAGAATGTCCTTTGCCAAAAAACATCTAAATAGGACATATAATTATTGGAAACATGTAATATATTCAATTGAAAGTAATTTTTGTATTTTGGCATCAAAAAGAACAAAAATATGCCCTCAAAAATTCATGCACATATTTTAAGAAAAAGAATCTTTTTTCGACTAACAAACATCGAGGAGCAGGCGCAATGTTTGGGGGCTCATAGGAAGCCTTTGGGTTGGTAATCTTAAATTCATTGAATCAGCAATGTACAAAACTGATTAATTGAACTTATTGACCTAAAATATCAGGACATATGCCCGGAAACTTACGGTGAGTGAAGATTTTCATTTTTAGCAGGGCAGAAGAACCAAACAAATGGCTAACATTGTGAAGTCATTGTGTGAAGCCGTGGCTGTTCTGCCACGTCTCAAACCAATTCCCCAAGCCATCCTAGTCCCCAAACCTAAGCATAATACAGAAGTTGTGGGATTTATTTCAATGAATAATCAAAGAGAACGTAATAACATCCATAGAAAGGCTCTAATCTGTTATAGTAGAAGAATGAACCAAATAACCACAGAAAAGAAAACTAAGCTACTTGAATCCCTGCCAAATATATTGAGAGAGATAGAAAGAACGGAACAGCTTAAAAATTATTAACTTTTACGTACAATACATTATCATAAAGATTTTTCCAGTGTACCCATACCTTTGACGCGCACGATCTGTGTCGCTCTCAAGTTTTAAGTATTTGTATTATTTTATGAAATAATCAGTGATTGTTACTTATACTATTTAAATTTTCGACGTTATAGAAATCGATAAAGAATAGTATTGATTGAGAAAGACTCCCTTTAATTAGCGATTTTTGCATGAATATGAAATATGATCTTCTGTTCACAGACTTACGGAAACAAGTGTACCTAAAAATTAAAAATTACAGCTTGAAAGTATGGGTGAGCGTTATATGCCGGATTTTATGGTAATATAATGAAGAAACCAGCAAACTGGCTGGTAAAGTATAATTAATTATAAACTTTTGGCAAAATTGTTTCTGCTTTAGTTTTTAAAAAAGTAGGAAAATCCCAAATATCGATATATTATTGATCAAATATACATTAGCTTTCTGTTTATTAATTTATCTATTTAATCTTTCTGTATCTAATTCATATTATAAAAATACGCTAAATTTAGTTTCTAATGATTAACATTAAGCAATTTTAATATGTCTCAAGGTTTCTGCAAACTATTATATGGATTTTTTTCTAACAATAATTACATATTCACGAAATAAAAAAAATGTTTAAAATGCTTGTAGAACACAGGAAATGCCTAGAATAAATGCTTTTAAACCTAAACAAGATCAGTTCTAAATTAGAATTAATGCAAAGTCATAAACTTAGTTAGGAATGAATAAATTAATCTTCGCTAACAAGATTACGTAGGTAGTAGACAGAAGTCATTTAGAACTTCCATTCGCCATTTGTTTTTAATAAGGGAAGCGAGGTTGAAGATCCATGGGGATATATATCAAATTGAAATTAACTCTAGCGATGTTAGAATATTAAATATAAACTAATTTGAATTTACAGAAAAAAATTCTAAAGTACCTCCATATTGTTTTTAAAGGTAAGCATTTTTTATTGCATTTTGAGTTTTAGTAGATTAAAGGATTTATTAAGTTTAATTTTAATTTATACTGCATAGAATTTTTTTAAAAATACATGAACATAGTTTTTCTTTACTTTAATACAATGTTTTAATTATATTTAATGAACAATGAATAAATATAGCGTGTAATTGCTTTTTGAAGTCTCGTGGAAATTAACAAAAAAAAATTATGTAAAATATGGATACATAATAAAATAATTCATACTCTGAAAAGGATATATGATTAATAATCAATGGATTTTTTTAAAAAATGTACTTTTATATTTTATTTTTTAAACTCTGCTTAATTTAAAACATCACACAACCAAAAATATTTTTTTTCTTTTCTCATTCTCACGGATTTACGGATATGTTAATCGAAATATATACGAAAACTCTGAATTGTCAAACAGGGTTTAGTGTGTCTGAGTTGCAAATATGAAAATAAAATGTACCCTGAGCAGAGAAATTACTATTACAAATAAGATATTTCAATACACACATCATTTTAAATTATGTATCCATGCATATTTTTGCATAGCTTATAAAACTAATATATTAGTGCAAACATCAAGAAAAAATCTTTCTTCCATGTATTTTATATTTTTCATGGTTAATGCATTTTTAAAGCATGAATAGATGAACGTAGTCATTGAAATAAAATGAATCAGACTTTATTCATGAAAGGAAATATTTTTTTTCTTTTAGGTTTTCATTTAATTTGTAAACATTTCGCCAAATTCCGTAAAAATCTGAGAATTATTCAAATAAATTTAGCTTTTTCTAGCTTTACACTACATAGAAAAATGTGGCATTGTGAAAATTGACATACGTACTCAATAAAATGCAGGAAACATAAGACAGGCTTTTATAAAAAAAATTGCAAATATAAGCTTTCTAGGCATTGCTTTTGAGCTGATCTTATGAAGAAAGCAAATGAATAGATTCATAATTCTTTGAAAATCTTTATTGTTCAGCACAGTATATTTTACTTAAATTTTTTAATGGCATGAATTCTGGAAACATTTTTGAAATGCAAAAATAAAAAAACATATTGTACTCCAATCAAGTACATCATGGAAAAAAATGTTTAGAAAGTGCAAGCATACATTTTTTATTAGAATATAATACACTAAAACGAGTTTCTTGATTAAAATAAAAATCTGCGAATTCTTGTATTCAAAATTATACTAGAAATGGAAGAGTTTATGCTTGTGTGAGCTGTAACATAAAACAGCAAAAATAACAATGCCAGAATTTTTTTTTAATCCTTCTTCTATTCGTGGCTAATATGGTGTAATATTGATGGAAATCCGACTAAAAAAATGAAAAATTGACGACATTTTACCCGTTTTTACCATTTTCGCTTAAGTTGTTTAACTGTTTAATCTGTTTTAAATAGCCTTTTTAATTTCATTTTTAAAAAAACGTTCATTCTAAGCGTTTAAAGATACTGAAGTTTAATAGGAGTGTAAAAAAATTCACTATAACCAAGAAGTTCCAAAGTCTATTTATCTATATATCTATCTATTCATCTCTTTCTATAGATATACACACACTCTTATTAAACATATAGTAAATTAACACAACTGTAATCTAACTCTAAATTATAAATAGATGTGTAAATAGGCCAAAAACTACAGTAATATAATAGGTAACACTTAGTCTTGAAACTCATATTATAAGGCTAAATATACTGTTCTAAGGGCGGTCAATCCTCTCCTATATTTGCCTCACAACTGAGTTGAAAGAAAGAGAAAATAATGTAAAAATAAAGTAATTTCTATCATTGATAACATATATGTATATATATGTATAATAAAATAAATTATATATATATATATATATATATATATATACAGTCGACTCTCGATAATGCAAACCTTCGATAATACGAACCTCTCGATAATTCGAAGTATATGCTCGGTCCCTAGAATAACTCTTGATATTTCAAACTAAAACAATACGTTTTAGTACACTCAATATTTCGAAGTAAAATCTGTGGCTGGCCAGAATACAACACGCTTTAATTCGAAGTTATCTTATAAAACTCTCGACAATTCGAACGCTCACTACCATGTATCCTGTAGCAAACTGGTTGGAGCTTACATGTTTTGTGTTGTATTGTCTCTGCGCCTCTCTCCTGAACGTAGCCCCTTTGCTGACCGTCTGTACGTTGCCCCCTCTTTGTGTTTCTCAGGTGAAAAGACACTTTTATTGTTTTTATTCCTCTAAAAGTGGACAATAGACCAACCGCACCTGTTGTCAGCTGTCCATATCTTTCGCTTAACACGTGGCCTTGCTACACTTGTATTCAGAAAGGATGGTCAGCTATTGCGCGGAAGTTGCGTAGATAATACAAGACTTTTAACTGCTGTAAAACATTTATACTGTATATAATATGTACTTTTTAAAAAATACTTCAACATAATTTTATATTAATTTTAATTAGTTTAATTTTATTTAGTTGTTGTTTTATTACATAGTTTACAATTTAAATGTGTTAGAAAAAAATTTGTCTTCGTGTATTTTGGAAATTTTTTTTACCCTCTTGATAATTCGAAGTTTTTCATTGGTCCCTTCAACTTCGAATTATCGAGAGTCGACTGTATATATATATATATATATATATAGTTTGTTAATAGGTTATTATATTATAAATTTATTATTTTTCCTAGATCGTTATAGTTACCTCCAAATTCTAATTTTAGATAAAATAACTTGTTCTCTTAGTTTTTTAGTTTTAATTTAATTTATTTTTTAAATCATACATAATTTTAGGGTCCCTAAGATAATGGTAGTAAATGTTTACAATTCTTAATTTATTATTTCTGTTATTTTCATACTTTTGCTAAGTGCTACTATTCAGCCATTTCTAAGCTTTGAATTTGCCTTTGGATCCAGAATCTGGCAATAACTTGTTTTTTCTACACAAATTTAGCGCGGGATCTGCATTTTTGAATGCAATTTTTAGGTAAATTACCTTTTTCTCATAATGGATTTAGATTTATATCTGTTGTTTTCAAAAGTTTTTGCTCAGCATTATTAACAGAAAGGGGAAGTTTGGCTGGCCACAAAGCATGTTCAACCCTACTTTTATATAAATTATTCTATATATAAACTGTCCTAAATCAGCAATATTTATAATGCTGTAGCATCCATACTTATATATATTTTTTATATATAACTCTTATATTTTAATTTTTGATGTATCCTTTTAAAATGTATTGTCTGGTAATCTAATCTAGCAATTTCAATTCTTTTCAGTTTTGATATATATATATATATATATATATATAATTCCCAGTAATTTAATATTTAAAGCATTTTGATTTCTCTATAGTCCATTCCTTCAGGACCTATGTTTAATTAATAATGTAGCTGCCCACCTAACGAGATTATCTTGAACTACACCTATCTACCCACTAGGATCATGTGATTTGAGCTGGCTATATAAACTGAGGTTTCTGGAAATCAGCCCTTTCTGTTATTTGTCAGCCTTCAACTTGTAGCCAGCCGCAGCTCATTGTATATTCGTTTTCTTTGTTCTGTATTGGGTCCATTCCATGCTTTATGTTTTATATGCTTATGTGTTACAAGATGCGGAATAAAACAGATTTAAATAATCACAGGACTGCCTCGTCAATCCCATATAAATAAAGATCTAAATACGGAATCCTTCGCACTCACCAAATTGTGATACTCAAATTATATATATGTGTGTGTGTGTGTTATTTTAAAAAACTTTCTAGATTTTTTTTATTTATTTGAAGAAAAAAATGTTCTATCAACTTATCTAGCAAGTCTATATACACAACTCACAACTTTGTTTCACATTTCAATTTTGAAAATGTTTCAAGAAACTTTCAAACAAAATGGAACTTATTACTAAACATTCATTAAATCGTTTATTTTTTTACCATTTCTTCTGTCAAAAATTAATGCAAAATCGCTGAATTGACCTAACGAAAATTCAGTTAGTTTTCGTAATCATTATAACTATGCTATTATCATACAAGACAATAACAACAAAAGTGAATATTCACGATGCAAATGTGATTCAAACAAAGGCGCATATATATTTATATATATATATATATATATGAGCTCTATTTGCAAGACATTTCCACTTTAATCAATTTCTAAACTAGTTATTATCTACAAAATAATCATATATACTTATATACACATTTTAACATAATGCATGTACATAAATGTATATTATTATTAAATAAATGTCGAATGGAGTTTAACCTTTTACCAAAAAACCTACATTAGAATTTACCACCAGTCTGATCTAATTCGAAAAGTTTACAAAGCATCGAATTTTCTCCAGACGAGTATGAATATTTTGCTGCTTGTATCCAATGTAAAGTCAACATAAGAATATATTAAAATTGCTTTTTCTCCTATACTAAGTCGAGATTTCACGTGTTTGATATTTATATTTCATATATCAAAACATTAACATAATCTGAGAATTCTTCTCTAGAAGTACACATTCCATGTCTTATTTATATTTTATATATTTGCGTCTGGAATGTAATGTGATTTGTACATAAATTTAATAATGTTTTACTTTGTTTGTGTAAGTGGATGCATGTTTTTTCCCCTCATATCTCTGTAAATTATTAAAATAATAGAAATTTACCTTTTTTAATTTAAATTTGCTAAATACTTCTTTATATAGTTATTAAGGTCAATAAATATTAAATTTCTTGAGAGTATGTTAATAAATAATTGTTTCATGGGGTAAAAAAAGGAAAATATTTTCATAGACGATATATATTTAATATAATAATGGCAAGGTCTATAAATATATTTCATACTAAGTGTACAGCATTCTGAATATTTCGAAATGTATCTATTTTAAAAATAAGCTGCTAAAATAAATAGAAAAATTACAGATAAAAAACATTTTATATACTTTTTACATATAAGTTTGAGCGTTTATCTCGTTAAAATTGTTCTCAGAATATAATTAAAACTATTTTTTTTAATTCATATATTTTATTGTAACTAAATATAACATTTTAAATTAATTCTGTTGCATCGTCTTTGTTATATATTCCCATTGTGAATTGTATAAATTCAGAACATATACTTGGCTTTTCTAAGTACATCAGAAATGCTTTAGTTAAAATACTAGTTATCATTTTTATTCATGTATGAAAAAAATGTGTGCATTTCCCAGCATAAACAATGTTTATTTTAAATAAATAAAATCTCTATTTAAAATAAAGATGGAACCTTTAAATATTTATTACATGGAAAAATAAATATTACTTTCTTTTGAAAACTCAACGACATTGAAAAAAATATAATAGTAATTGTAATCTTTTGAATAATATTTATGCTTGAATAGCTATTTTTAAAATATAAATGAATTACAGTTTTAAAAAGTTATTCCTTGCTTTAATGAAGTGTTACACAAAATTTTTGAAATATTTAACACTTGCTATAGTTAATATAATAAGTTTAAAACTTATACATTGAAGCTCTTAAAAATAATGTCTGTAAATTTATTTCCCGAGATTGACTAAGAACTGTTTTGATATTTAAGAAACAAGCTCTAGAATATAGCTATCAAATAATATCCATGAAAATAGATTTGGAAATATTGTACACATGGTGCAATTCTTATTTCCATTTGCCCAACCAAATGATTTCGAAATATAAAACTAACATCAGAAAATTTGGAACAAAAAGAGGCCAAAACATTGTAAAGCTATTAAAATGCGAAGACTAATTTTCTTGTTCCGAGAAAAAAATATACCGTTGTGTTCAAAATAAAGGTAATTTTATTATTTGGTCGATTATGTGTAGAACTGCTGGATAGATTTTAATGAAATTTGGTTTGTTACAAGGGTGATATAGTACAAAAATAACCATTCAACAGTTAGAATAAACCATTCAACAGTTAGAATAAACACTCATTGGAGTCGGAAGATATAAAACAGCGGAGTGAGTGATAGAATTTTAATGTCGCACTGATTAGCAACACGAGGGCTTTTGGTGACGGTCCGCGTTATTTTGAACCATAGTCAAGTGACGCGGACAACACCTGAGCTGGCACCCCCTCACCTAACTACCAAACCAACGGGAGGACGTTTGAGCTCTCGACAGATTTAACGTGCATCGCTCCCTTACACGGCGGGTCTTTAGTGGTACTAGGATCGAACTCATGACACGCTAGCCATGATCCGATGCCTAGACCATTCGGCCACCGCGGTCGCATAAAACAGCGGAAGAATGAAACAAAATCTGCAGACATTCGTCGACAAAAATTCTCACTATCCAGAAATTCCGTCGACCACATGAGCTCTATTTGACCTCGGGTTCTCATCCATTAAAATCTTATCGTGGCCAATTGCTTCCATGAAAAGGCAAACATAAGGCTCCAAGATGTCTTCCCTATACCTCTCAATAGTCACACTGCTTCTTTCAAAGACGTGGACGACCTTCCACATGATACCTTCTCAGACCATGAAGCCCTCGCTTCAGTAATGATAAACATTGGCTGGTAGGCAGTGGACCCTGGTTCATTTATATGAAAATACAGAGAGAATCATTTGTTAGGCCGAACCGGGATTCATCAGTGAAGAGAATGGTTGCCCATTGATGCATGCTCGAATCTTTACGATCTCTGCACCGTTGTAAATGGACTCTCCTTTTGGCAGTACTGAGAGGAACACGAACGTCTTTTTACAAATGGCTCTTTCTCATGCAATATTCTGAACACAGCCACCCTTCAAACTGAGGTACCTGTGGTTGCATACAACGGACGAGCGAACTGAGAAACTGTAACATCCCTGTTATGCCTCATTATAATGGACAAATGGTGATCTTTTCTTGTCTTTATGGCTCTTGGCCGATATTTCCCGGGATTTCTCGCGACGAGTCTAGTATCCTGAAGCTTCCATAAATCGAATACGACGCTAGGCGTTAAGTTGAATTCTATAGAAATCTGGACTAAGACTGGTCCACTCAGTAGCGTAACGTACACCCCCCCCCCAACCCTAGCATCTCGGGGGTTGAGGGGGCCCAAAGCCTGAGTGCCACTAAGTACCTATGTAAAATCCAACTTGGGGGCCCAAAACTTGACTTTGTAGGGAAGCCCAAATGATTTTCGTTACCCCACTGGGTCTTCTTCTACCCTCCCCAAAATTCATAATCTTATTCCCTCATCCAGACATTAATGGATACTAAATCTTATTATATGACTTTGAACTTTTAACAGATTACTGTAAAAAAAACACAAATAAATTCGTCGAAGAGTGCTGGAAAATGAAATGCGGAGTTTCACACGCGCGATTATAAATCTAGTTCCTCCTTACTCTGCCTCCAGACACACATACTCTTAAGTATTCAACACACAAGGTATGTATCCTTGTTTCGAAGCAGTATTTTTACATTTTGTACCATTAGTTTCATGGAATTCGAAAAAATATGCCAATTCTCTCAATTGTGAGCACTTGTGTATTTAAAAAAGAAAATCCGTTATGCGTAGGGGAGACCGGGGCAAGATGACGACGTTAACAATTTTTTGTTGTTTATTAATTTATTTTTAAGGGTAGTAAAATCAATTTTACATGAACTGTTAGAGTAGTCTATTGTAGTATTAAAATATATTACTATTTAATATTTCAAATAAAAGAAGTAGAGGATAATTTTTTTTTCATAACCTTAACATAACGTCATCTTGCCCCACTACTGGGTCAAGATGGCAAAATTGAAAAAGGTTGAACATATTTTATCTTTTGAATGTGTTACATGGTTTAACAAGTGATAACTGTGTTTTTACATCTTACAAAGTATCAAACTAAGCGTAATGCATTGTAACGTAATGTTGAAATGTTTAGCTGTGAACCTAACAATAGTCATAAATAAAAATGCCATTTTTATAATTGGAATATTCCTCATGCCAACACTCTTGGCATTTACAGCACTGGATCCATTCTGTGGTTGGAGGGTTCCTTTTCACAAGCAGGACATCTTATCACACCGTCCTTTGAGGTTGATACAACTGGAATATTTGGCCTGGATTTTATAGACTTAGGCCTACAGAGGAACAGTTTGAGTTTTTTTCCTCCTTTTTGAGCTTCACGAGCTTTCTTTCTCTGTTTTTTTTTAAATTTCCTGTTCTTACTTCTGCTTTTTCCTTTGTTCTAACATTCTTTGATGAGTGTGCTTGTAAGAATGTTAGAGCTCAGTTTTTTGCTTTTTCTTTTTTTTCCTCTCATATTATGTTGCTTTAGGCAATGGTTTGAAATAAAAAAAACACTAACAGGCTTCTTTGGTGCATCGGAATCAGCATTTGCCATAATTTCTGGTTTTTCTGGAGGGATTATATGTTAGTTTTCTACTACCAGGGTCTGAGGATTAGCACTACTGTTCTCAGTTTCATTGCGATTCATGGCTAGTAGTTTTTACCGCAGCATAGTCATGTTCGCTAAACACAAGAGGATTTTGAGGCTCGATCCCATATCCTTGAAACCCTTTCAACGGCATTTTCAGCTGTAGCTGATTTGAAGTAAGTGATGTTCAATACCTCAACAATATTTTTGTGCGCGGTAGTTTGTTCTGGATGAGTGACCGTAAAGTTGTCACATGCTTGGCTATAGTGCGTTTTTAACTGGTAAAAAAATGACAGAACAAAGGCTGGAGACGATGTGATGTGTGCGGTGGCAACCAATCCTAATGATGTTTTTCGCTATGCAATATAAGATAGCCTGAAAGTTATATGAGTTTTGTGATTGTCAAAAATCAACAGAGTAGGAGATTCTTTGCTTGGTTTCACATGAAGATAAAAGTGTTTCAAAAAAGAGAAAAATTTGCCCTCATTGTTCCAGCGTTATCCCTACAGTTGCCTACAGTTCTTGGGGGAGGGGCTCTTTCTACAAGTTCAGGAAGCATTCGTTTTCTCTCAAAAAATCAGAAAAGGTGGCAGGTAAAAGCCAGTAGCTCTGAAGCAACAAATTATTGTTACATTCCTTCCTCTTTGGGGGGAGGGTGCTTAACGGATGGCAAAAATGTCTTCCTTTGATCACCCCCTTTCGAACGAAGCCTTTCCCGATCCGATGCACCCCTTAGCCTAGAAGCGATGGAAGGGCAAAGTCGCGCGGACATATATACAGACAAACAAGTGTTCACATGATATAATAGAATGGACAACAATAGTTAGTTTATAAATTCCGAAACACGGGGCAAGATGACAAGCTCGTCATCTTGCCCCGTGTTTCGGATCATCATCTTGCCCAGACTGTCTGTTTAAAAATATTCGTTCTCATTACCTGAAGGAAGGCAATTAACTGACATTTATTCATGGTAATAGGTAGTATTTAAACCAAGTTACTCATAAATATTAAAGAAAATCGTTGTATCTTACCTGTATCTGTAGCAGAGCTTATTTACGCATGCATAAAAATTATATCGTGGCAGCAAAAAACAATCAAAGCTTCTCAACTAACAAAAATGGCGATTTCAGCGTGTCTATACTATTGTTTAACGAACTGCTAAAAGGAGAGCTAGTAGTGTTCATTTGATGCTGCTACCTAGTGGAATGCGGAAAAATTAAGACATTCGTCATCTTGCCCCGGTATTCCCTACTTATATAACTTTTAAATTTCTTATCGAAATCTCGCATTTCATTTTACAGTACCGTGTGAATTTGTATGCAATTCACGTAAGAACAAATGGTTACTTAGTGTAAAACGCTCATTTAACAATTTTCGGAAATTATAGTAATGCATTTTTTCATCGATTTTCAGATCTCCCATCTGCGGTGTTAAGAAGTCTAATTAAAATATAATGGATAAAATACAGAGCTTATTTTTCATGGAATGTCAAATAATGTCTAAATCTATTTCTCTTCTTTTCATGCTTTGCATTTGCATTGAGAAATCTTCTACTTTTAAAATTAGCAATTTAAACTTAAATGCACAAAATAGAACTATTAAATAACACATTTTGAAGCATATTTTTTACTATTGCAGATAATTGTACAATGCTATAAATTCGTTAATTGTTACTATGCTAAAATTCAGAAAATTATTTTATATTCATATTATTTTTCATTTTTTTAGAGTTATTGTTGTTGAAGTATAAACAATAAAACTTAAAAAGGTTTAATGAAAAAATAATGCTTTGAATATACGATTACTAATTTCTATATTTCTCAGGTCAAATTTTTTAAAAGATTCATTGTCCAGAAATTGTTTATCCAACATACTATTATAAAAGTATTTACATATTATAGCGTAATTACCAAGCACTTTATTTATGTAGACATTAACGAAATGTGTTTGTAAATTATTTATCATTTGTCTTACATTTTCATAAATCACTTTAGTTCAATTAATAATTAAATTTCAACGTGTCATTTGATATCTTGTATTTAAATTCTTTAAATGCCTCTATAGATAATCCAAACAAACAAAATGTGATGAAACAAAATGTGATGTTTAACTGTGCTGTTATTATTAGTAATAGTTAATAAAACCATTACTTTTAAGCATTTCTTTTAATATATCATATTTAATTGTATTCAAATTGTCATGACCCTGTGGTCGCTGGTGGAATTGGAGACATTATAATCAATTAGAGACACTATATTAAAATCGACACTTTTATTTTGCTTTCAATTTAATATCATAAGGCTGTTTAAACAAAAGAAGTGGCCTTCTTAACTACTAATCTAAATAGCTACAAAAAATATTTCGATCACTTATCTGTCGCTAAGATCCAACGTAATGGTACTCGTCCTGTCTTGACGAGATAACTTGCTCAGTAAGACATAGAATCCTCTTCTTGAACTCCAATACCTTCGATTAATAATTTAATTAAAGTAGCAGCCTAACGACCATTGCTTTGATAAAGTTTAAATAGCACCCCTGATATTGCATAAATCACTATTTCTTCCATAGGAAGAGGTTTTATACTGCTGGCCACCTAGAATGAAACACCAAGAACGACCAGAGATATCACAGCGAAATTTAATTGAAAGATAATATATTGTAAAAAGAACACATTACATCATCTTGCGACGTGTGGATGGTGACAAAATCAGTGTAGCCGCCACCATTATTGGCTGTAATCGCTTCGGCATAGAATCATACAGGCTTTTGATGTATCCTAGTGGTTCAACAGTAAATGTGACTTCCACATATTGTCAAAGTTGATCTGATGTAGCAGCGGGTAATGTATCCTGGGCCAGTCGTTGTGCAAGAATGGACCACACGTTTTCGATTGGTGATAGATCGGGAAAACAAACAGGCTAAGGAAGCAATTAATCTGATGGATAAAGAAGAACGTTTGAACATTGCGTGCCATGTGTCGTTGCGCATTATTCTGTTGGAATATGTCTGATGACAAGCGCTGAATGAATGAGAATACCATGGGCTCCAACAACTTAGAGATGTAACGCTGGCTGTTCGGTGTTCCGGCAATGCGTACTAAAAGGGCGCGGCAGTGAAATCCAACACCATCTCAAACCATAAAACCGGGTGCAGCACCAGTGTGTATGCATAAAGTAACAGTTCAGTCACCTCTCGCCACAGTGTCTGCAAACTCGAATCCGACCATCGTGATGTTGCAGGCCGAAGAGGGATTTGTCAGGAATTACAATGTCGTTTCAATATTCGATAACGTATAACATATTTCTTATCATTATTGTACTCAAAATATTCAATACCATCTAACCTATTTCTTACCAATGTAAATCCAATGTAATACGAAAAGAATGCATTTATTCTGTTTGATTCCATCAAATAATACGATAGAATTTATCTCTATTTTGTAATAGCATTACTATATATTCAAATAGAGAAAATCAAGGGGAAAAAAGAAACTGAGGTGAAAATGGGAGGAAAGGATTAGACTGGCTTTCATTGGAGCTCTTTCGGTTGACTAACTACCACAAGAAGTCTTAAACGTAGCATTGAAGGAAGAATTGAAGGCGTGTTTTCCCCATCCGTGCATTCCAAAGAATTACCCCGTTTTCTTAAAACGTGCTGGAAGAAGAGCTGACGGTAAAAGGGATTAAGAATTATTTACAAGTGCGGCGAACTATGTGTTAGTACAGCGAATAAATTTAAGCTTGAATAGTCTGAGATAAAAACAGACTCGCTTCTTAGCATAATTTAAAAGCGCAAAAATTCGCTCTTTCTTCAATGTATTAAATTTTAGAATTAAAGTAGGAAATTGTATGCATTTTCTCGAACTTCTGACTTAGATAATTTTTTGTTCACAATAGTAGGAAAATGATGAGTAGGTATAATTTAGAAACTAATTATTTTTATTTTATTTTGAAGAAAATATTTTATGAATTAAAATTTAAAAAATAACTGTATTTTATGGAAGTGTTTTAGAGTTAAATAAAATTGAACGTCAGATATTAGTATGATAAATGGATATTCTTTATACAAACTTATTAAATAAACCTATTTAATAAGTTTGGAGAAAGAAATGCACAATAACAATTTAGGAAATGTGTTATGACATTTTATTTTCTACATGGAACAGAAAGGAATAAGCACATTGATCGAAAATATTCTGAAAATAGCTTTTATAAAAACGGTTTTTGATTACGGTTTTCCTTAATTTCGCTAAATAGAATAATGTAAAATAATAATTTTATTTTTTGGCACTTATATCATAAATGAATTCAAATCTTCATAACATTTTTTTTCAAGATGTAACCAAGAAACTGTGGCTCTAAATTCTCAGAAAGAATGATCATTTTTTAATTTTAACTTCACTTTATTTTTGAATGCTTGGAATTTAGAATGCAGCAAGATATACGGTGATAAAAGTATCTCACACAGATTAAATATCCCACAAAACAATATAAGAAATGACTAAAGATTATTTGAAAATATTGATTAAGAGAAAGCAGAATTTCCTATTCAGATTATTATAATAAAATTAAAAATAATCAATTAAATATCTTTTTTTGTAATACCAAAGTTAGAGTAAAAACGATTATTATATTACCCGGAAAAAACTTTTTACTTGTTAAATCAATCTATGAAACTAAAATACTTTATGTTCTGAAACGTTCCAAGATGTCATAATGCTCTGATGAAACTTACATATATGAGTATCTCAAAAAAGGAAGGCTTGTTCAAACTCTGAAAAATTATAAAATATCAACTAATATAATCTATAGAAATTAATATCTACATAAATAACCTAAAGTGTTAAGTTCATTGAACAGGTACAAATAAAACCATAAAATAAAGTTACTTTCGAAACCTAAATTAAAAAGTATAAGATCGCCTTTAATAGTGAGTAATTTTTACCTGAATCTAAAGAATCATTTAACCAAATATAATGAAATTTTACTAAAATGCAGGCACATAATAATTGTTTTATTGAGTGATTAATAATTATCATTATGCGTAGAAATTGAAAAAAAAGATGTAAAAAAAAACATTTTCTGCAATAGTTTTATATATTACTAATGGTTATTGGTTATTATTGAATTAATAATGAGATAACTATATAACTTCTGATTCTTTTTTAATTTTTTTCTAATTAATGTGTAAGATAAGCAGAACACTTGAAAACATTTTTGAATAGAATCTGGAAACATACCGTAAGCAATGAAAAATTATAAAATAGGTATCAATAAATCATGGTCATTTTTAAATTACGAAACCGTTCCGAAATGTATATCCGCAGAAACCAAAGAGTTCTTTGAATAAAATCATTCGCTGAAAAGTACTCAAAGAAATATTTCGATTCTGCGTAAAATTTAAAAAAAGCATAGAGCAGAAAGCATTCATACCCGTATTGTTATACCCAACCCCTTAATCCTATATATTTTTGAAATGCAATTTATGCTGTATCTACCAATATCACAATTAAAAAAAAGAAGAAACCGAACAATTAGTTTCAAGACATAAAAAATATGCTTTATCGCAACCAATTAATCATGCAAAAATATAATTCCTCATCACTCATGTCATTCTTTCATTCTATTAAACGACAAATACCATTTTCTTTATGTTCTTTGATGACATGAACTCACAATAAACTGGAATATTCGTTTCTGGGCAACATATTATTCTGAACCACATGTGTATATACTGCACCCCTTGGAAATCTAGAGATTTGTTTGGGTTTTTTTATACCTCTTCAAATTTCAAAGGAATATTTTTTCTCTATATCAGTGCTCTTCGACATCTCTTCAAATGCTGTATCGTAAAAATTCTAAAAAATTCTAGAACTCTTGTATGTACATGTTTTTTCCTTTTTTAAGCATTTTCCTATTGAGGGGAGATTTATTTTTTAAATTGATGCTTTGTTCATTTTAAGATCCTTGATTCATTGGCCAATTTGCGGATAATTTTCTTCAAATTAAGTACATTATTTTCTACAGTTTACAGAGCTTTAAGTTATAATAGTATTTTTTTTTCTTAGTTGTTCCATAAAAAGCGAAAAAAAAAGTACACAATAGTACTAGCAAGTAACACAAAGTTTCGCAATAAAATGATTTTGAGCAGTTTAACAAAATATTCTCTTTCAGTTTTACAATTACTTGTTTTTACAAAAAATAATGTAATATTCAATAATCCTTATATTACACAAAATGGTCTTCCTTTTAATATTCGGGTACATAATTGCTTTCTATAATTATTAAATTCGATTACTTTATGAAATATTATAAATTACTCCTAGTTTATTTTGAATGTTAAATAACTTAAAAGGTTTCTAAAAATGTATCAAAATTTTAAAAAAAAGTAATTTTCTTTAATAGCATTAAGGTATCCAACTACATGCGACAAGTTTTTTTTAATGGAGATATGGTGACTTTTTTGTTGTTTTTAGATTTGTTTAGTACATTTTTAAAAAAATGTACTAAACAAGTCTTTTTAAAACAATGCTGCGATACATTACATTTTTAATTTTACATTTTTAAAAAAAATGTGCTAAAATTAAGAATAAAAAGGTATAATTACTACTAAAATGGAAAAATTTGGTAAAAATTTACAAAAAAATAACATAAACATGGCACGTTCTGCACCAAAAGTTTATGAACAAATTTTCAATTGTTCAACTCTGATGTGTTGCAATGTTATTCATTTTTGAAATAACCTTCAGAATAAGAGATGTTTTAATTTTTACAAAAACTAGAGCACTTTATCTTAGTTATTATATGAAATTGCTTAAAATAACAGTGAATATATTAACATAAGGAACTGTAAATTTTGTAATAAAACAGTGATTGATAAATCTGAAAGTTAAAAAACTTCTACTATTATATAGAACATACACAAAAAAGTTAAGATAATTATTTTCGAAACTTTTTTAGCAATCGTTGGCCCCGTTTGAGTAAATTAAGAAAACACACATTTTGAGTAAAATGTGTTTTAAAGTATGACATTTTGCTTAAAGTAATGGCATCTGCTTTTACTAAAATACTTGTAATTTTTGTTCTAATGTACAGAAAAGCTAATAAGATGGCCTATGAAATAAAATCATTAAAAATTGTTCAATTTTTGGCAAAAGTAACAATTTTAGGGTAGTCGATACCTTAAATGCACTTAAATAAAATTAAATATAATTAATATGCAAGAGTTATGAAAAGAGTGTCTAGAGAAAGTATTTTTTAAACCTAAGTGATATATTGAATACAAATTAAACTTAACATGAAGTCGTAAAATTAGTTAGAAGTGAATGCAATTATCTTTTGTAACAAGATTATAGATAGTTAACTTGATTCATTGAGGAATTACGTGGGGCAGTTTTAATAAGAGAGATGCGTTGAACTGATCCATGGAGACTTATTACAAATTGAAATTAACTAACTAGGGATGTTAAAATATTAAATCAAGACTAATTTTAATTTCAGACAAGTATTTCCATTTCTTTAATAAATTCTTACTACTCTGGTAAGTGAAGTTTTAGTTTATTTTAACTATCTCCTCTATGTTTTGCAATGATATAAATTAATTTTAAATTACAGTGTATTAAGATAACAAATTACGTTAATAAAGAACATATTTTTAAATTACGCATAAAGTTAAATTCCTTTCATTACATTATGATTAAATCCACTGTGGTTTCAAATTACATAAAAATAAGTAATTTTATACTCTACTTATAATATCTAAAAATTTATGAAGAGCTTTTTATATTTTTACTCAAATGATAAATTTTTAAAATATAACTGTTTAAAATTGTTAAAATAATAACAATTAACTTTTAAAACGTCCTAATTACTTTTTATAGTAAGTCATGCTCTGATATAGATTATTTGCTAGACAAAAAAAGAGAAATTCTAATAACATCATTATCTTATTCAAATAAAACTGTTAGAATGTATATAAATCTTAAAGTTATTCGTAAAGAAAATATTGTAATAAAAATTCCGTAAATATGAATAAAATGTATAAAATTTTTTTTAGATATTTTGTATGGAGCAAACCCCTTGAAATGTTAGTGTAAGTGTTTTTGTGGATGATTTAAATGTAAACTTGAATTAAAGAATGTTAGAGCACAGCTGAGAGAAACTGAATTTTTGTATTTTTCATTAGTATTTTAAAATACTGCTTTAATAAAAATTTATTATTTTATAACAATATCATTTAAATGACTCTACACTAAGAATTAAATTACAAACATTTAATTTCTAGTGTAATAATGTACAGAGAAAAGTTTAAACGTTCAGCTAAGTTAAAATACAACCTAAACTTAAATGATAACTTTTCTGCTTAGAATTGAATAATGCAGATTGCTTTAAAATGTCAGAAAAATTAATGGCAAATTATTGGATTGATTTCCGCCCTCACTATAAGATCCATGCAAATTAAATTATATATACATACAGTTTTATTGTTTGAGCGAAATGAAAGCAACGCACAATGCAAATAATTACTACTTCGATCAATTTCTATATTTGCAATGTATATTAAATATTTTTAGCTCAGTTATACAGGGTGGTCCCGAATTCATTGTACAAACTTTAAGGGTAGGTACAGGATATAGTAAGAATCATTTATTGTATAGGAAGTGACGCGGTGAGGCACAAACGCAAAAAGTAAGAGACGAAAGGTAAGACTAGGTGTGTATTAAAAGCATCGTTGACAAGTGTAATGTTTACAATAACTGTTCATAACGGTTCAGCACATGAGCTATGAAGTTCACCTGTAGCACACATTGTTGTACCACCCACTGGCAGAGTTCAGGCGGAGAGGATAGTCTGCCGAATTCAAAGCTTGTACTTGTTGAAAATGGAAGGGGTAAGCGATTTTCGTTTAACAATTTACAAACGGTCTGATGACTCACACTTACGTGATGGGCAAAAGCTCTTGTACTTGACTCGGGTCTATCAGGCACGACTTTAAAAAAAGTGTTCTTCCAGGCTTGCTCTTCGTCAACCAGCATCATGTGTGGTGACGTAGAACGAACGTGTTTCACGAAATTGACGATGTAAACGTTGAAAAATTCTGTACGTTGAAAAATTCATGAAACTGCGCCTGATACATTCATAGCGCAGCTCTGCCGTTACCATTTGCACGGCTGTACATGTAATACATGTCTACATACATGTGCGGCATACGTAAAGTCTCCTATCGTAGACGTTATCACAATTGTGAATGGATCTTTTCCCTACTGAGATGCATCTTGTAGCAACACATCTACGGAGCGGTGGCAACACATCTACTGCCTCCTACCGGCAATCTCCATTTCTCTTTGCTTTTATTACCCCTGTTTGCGCCTCACCGCGTCATTTGCGCCCATTCATTTCTTTTCAATGAATGATTGTTACAATGTCCTCGTATCTACCCTTAAAGCTTGTACTGGAAATTCAGGGCCACCTTGTATATTTGATAATTATTAATAATTATTTAATACTCTATTCCTCACTGAAGAATTGCGAATGTTCTGTTTATTTTTATGCCAAAATTTTTAATCACTCTTCCGTAAATTATTTAACTATAATAATTCTCGACTAAACGAACGTATGGTACTAAGATTCCCATAAAAGTGAAACATTTTTAACCAATCGAAATTAACTTTATTAGTAATAGTATTGACATTGCTAAACCTTACAAACTTTTTAGTTTTCAATTTTTTTTTTTTACTGCCGTAAAAAGTCACAATATATTTTATCCTTTTGTTTTGAAAAACAAAATTTATGCTCTGGACCGAAAATGCAAATAAAAGATCATGAAATAAAATTAAAATTTAACTATATTACAAACACAAATACTTAGAAAGTTGAATTTTTTTAGAATAAATTTTAAAAAATAAATCTGAAATATATAGTTAAAAAATTTATTAGTCAGTTATGTGGGTTTAATCAACTTCCGCATAGTTTGTATTTTAACAATATTGTGAACATTGCGCGCCTCACCATAATCACTTGGATGCTTTTCTTAAGATGTACTCGAGACAAATCTTGAAACTTGATCTCTAACGGATAAAATAGTCGAATAGAACAGAAGATTTTCTTGTCAGCTAATCTGACTATCGAGCTACACATTTATTTTCCTCTTCCTAATGAAATTTCCTATGTTTAAGATAGAAATCAAGTGATCTCGATACCAGATATTTTAGCAGATATAAATCTTTATAATCTGCATCAAATTACTTAACTATAATTATTCCTAATTTAATGAACTAATCCTTTATGGCAATTAAATTTACGTCAAGATAATACACCTTCATACAAACGAAATTGTCTATTTTTATTAGCTCTATTTATACTGTTGCTACTCACAATAATGCAATTGTTTTAATCGTTTGGCATTCACCCTTGGAGTCGGAAGTTCATTTGCTTACTTGAACACCAAAAAAATAGTTGAAACAGGTTGAAAAGGAATTTATTTTTTTCAATACATTTAAACCGTAAGTTCTATACATTTAGTATTAGCTAGAAGTTCCCTCTTTTTTCGCTTTCTCACTTGTATATCGTATGTATTTTTACTATAAAAATGGTGACATTTTTCCCCACCTTTTTCACAATCAGAACAAGCACTGATCGCCTTTGAGATCTCGTCACATGAAAATACACTACTATAAAATTCAAAATAAGCAATAACGCGCAACTATACTTTCGAGCTGCATTTTTTAATATTTTGGTATGTTTGTTGTATAACCTTTCCCCTTTTTTTTCATGAAGAAACGTGACATGTGCATGCGCAAAGCTCTTCTGTTTTGAAGTCATTTATTTGAGGTATTATTCCAAACTTAAGAAAAACTATCAACTTCTAGAACTACAATCCTTTAAGTTCATATACCAAGCATGTTGAACACGTCATTTCAAAAGCTAGAAAGAGACTCCCCATTCTTAAAAGACTAGCTGGTGCTAAATGGGGATGTGGCAGAGATACCCTTAGCATTACTTATAAGACCTATGTCCAGTCGGTTTTAAATTATTGTAATGGGGAGCTGGTTTCTGCTTCGAATAAAGTCTTGAGAATACTTGATGGTTTCCAAAACCAGGCCTTACGCTTGATTACTGGAGGTGATAAAACTACTCCTGTATTATATATGCATTTACTTTGTGACCTACAGCCAATGACTAACCTGATTTTGAGGAATGCAGCTATCCTTTATAACAAACTTATTAGACTCCCAAATATATCCTTTTGGCGTGAATATGACTTTAACAGATCACGTAATCTAAAGACTCAGAAGGGTTTCCTTCAGTGCGTCCGGGAGATTGCTCAATATAATGTTATTAATGACAAGGACTATGAACTATTTTCTCACATAAATCCACTGGAGTTTATGATTCTCGATGTCAGATTGGATTTGACTTTGAACGTGAGGAAAAATGACCTTGCCCAACTGCCCTTCGTGCCATCGCATTGGAAACCATTAATACCCCCTTTTCCCTGATGAATGGCTTCATAGCTACACAGATGGCTCCCTTTGGATTTCACCAAGGGTGCTGGTGCTGGAGTTTTCTGAGATATTTTTTTTTTCATTTTACTTGCATGTCGGCTCTCAAAGGACTCATTATCACGGCGAAATCGAGGCCATTCATTTGGTCATTTCATCAGATTTCTGCCAGTCTCTCCACTCCTGATAAGGTTGTAATTTTATCAGATTCAAGCTCTGCCCTTCAGGCCTTGGTAAGTAACTAAGACAAACAAAGTTTCCGAGTCCAAAGTTGCAGGGAGCTGCTGAGCAGAACTCCAAAAAAGGTTGTCTTCCAGTGGGTGCCTTCCCATTGTGGTCTTTGAGGAAATGAAATAGCATACCTTTTAGCAAAAAGAGGCACTAATATTCTCCAAATATCGACTAGAAACCTGCCTCTTCACTCAGCAAAACTCGAAATTGATAGGATTTATAAAAAATTGCTTTCGAGATGCTGCCGCCAATGTTGCAAAAAATAAATCATGGAGAGTGCTATTAAAACCTAACTGTGTCTCGGACTCTCCTCGTGCTGCTGCTGTGGCTGAGATAAGATTGTTAACTGGACGTAACTGCTTTTGTGCTCATTTGTTCCGTTTTAACCTGACTGACTCCCCTTTTTGTGTTCTGTGTGCTTCTGGACAAGTCATGGACGCTGCTCATCTTGGTGTGGGCTCTGCACTTAAGAGTTTGAAATATATTGTAAAAAAATATTGGAGAGCTCGTTGCCTAATGACCTGTTGGTCAATGGCCAGGCATTTTAAAAATAATAAATAAATAATAAGTTCATATAAATGATTTTTTTAAACAAGTATTATTCCGATATATGTAGAAGTCTGCTTTTTTGTAAGCTCATAACTTTTATATTTTTTACAGCTAGCATCTTTATACCTGGTGCATAGCACACACCCATGAATTTTGATATTTTTTTTTAGGTAAAAGTGCGCTTTTCCTGCCAAATTATACGATACACGTTTACGAGACGTGCTTGTTTACTCATATAGATTCATCAATTATTCTAAATGAACATAAAATACAATACGGGTAATTACTTCGAATAATTCTAAAAAAAATCAACAATGTAAAATGAATATTCTATCAGTTATTAATTAATGAAGTACTTTACTCCTTTTAGGCTTAATGACTGCCAATGCTTAGTTTATCTATTTATTTACCTGGCTGCACTAAAAGAGCATCAAACGAACAAGGGTGAACAAACTTTGTTTAAACTACTTTCAAACTAATTAATTCCATTTTATGCACATTTACGAGCATCATTAATATTTCAGCCATGTGTGTATGTACTATCTCTTAAAACCATTCCTCGTATTAAACGATCTCTAAATAAATAATGAATTAGATTTTGTCAGTTGATATTTAAATTATTCATGTTCTGCACTTATACGACATTTAATTTCTCAATGGGAAAAATAAAGCGCTACTTGATAAGAAAAAAATAGTATGTTGCCAAAAATATAAAAAAAATAGTCAAAATAAAAAGTGATTTTTATTGCATTTATTTTTCTCTTGAAAAAATATGTTTCTATTTATTAAGTTTAAGTGAATTTAAAAAGCACTTTAAGGTCGTTTTTTTTCAATTCACGTTTGTTTAAACTTAATGTGAATTTCAGAAGTTATAAAAGAGTTGAAATTAAATTTTTTAACTGTATACGTATTGCTGTTTTTACAATTTTTATTACTTTAACAGCTATTTCAATACTTATAAAATTACGAATTTTAAAAGAAAAATCCCCTATTTTTGAAGAAAAGAAAACACAGAATGAAATTTGCATCATATTTTTAATGTGTATAGTACACGTTAATAATACTTATTATTATTATGTCAGTACAGTAGAACGTCGTTCATCCGAATCAATTGGGACCGGACTCCGTTCGGATACACAATTGTTCAGATAACCGAAAACCGAATGCGATTCATGCAGTTTAGAATACCGGACACTGTACGAATATTGAAAATCAACACATGCGGGAAACGTGTTTGAAGAAAAAGCAAATAGAAGCAAAATGTCGCAATTTTACCTTTATGGTGGAAAATTATCACTTATTTTTCGCTGCACCACTGTACACCTTCGTTTATTCGCAGCAATGTCTCTAATTTTCTTGAGCAGCAGTAGTTGAGTAGGACAACACTCTGACTGTTCCTTTTACCACTCTATAGCTGTCTCTAACGCAGAAAAGCGTCAGATTTTGATGGACCTTTGCTACTTTCGTTGTTGTTGTTGTTGTACTCGTCTTCATCCGTTTCAACGTCGACGGAGTCGGATTCTTCTTGCACGGAAATCACAATCTTGTCATCATTAAGCATTTGGAATCCACAGTCTTCTGAATCACTTGTCATTCAGGTTACTACATCAACAAAACTCAAACAAAGAGCATTTATACACCCCCTTACGTGGAAACAAACTGACCTAATATTCCATGCAGATGTTTACCAAATAACACAACTGAAATTTGTGAACTGAACTCACCTTGGGTTTTCCCGTCACTCTTTTAGCCTCATGCGAAACAGCTGTTAAGCATTGCACTGTTCGAAAACATATCCGGACTTAAGTCCGATTATTTGACACTTAGGATAATAAACGTTCGGATAAACGATGTTCTACTGTATACACAATAACTATACTTAAAATTTGTATGCATTAATTAAAAATAAAAATTTATTTTAAAGTAAAGTTATAAAAAAACTCAATATTTTGGAGACAACAAAAAACAATTAATAAAAAAATAACTATTCAGTTCGAATAAAAATATACCTTATAGAATTCTAACTGGTATACCCGTTCTTCGCATGGGTGAACTGAAAACTTAAACAATAAAGATTGAAGGATAAAGAGGTTTTTAATGAGTTAATTTTACGTGAATTGCAAATTTAACAAAAAAAAAAAGCTTTTTGCATATCTCAGCTAAATAAACAAAAAAAAAATTTTTTTAAATTTTAAGTCTGTAGATCTAATAGCTGATGAACAGGATTTTTTTTTATTTATAATGCCCCGTAACTCTTTTGTGGGTCGTTTTTGAAAACCCCTTCCTGAGCTGATCTCTGCTCAGCAAAAGTAGCGCAGTGTTACAAATTTTGTGTACTAAACGCTTAAAATAGTGTAAATAATTTTTACCTGGATGTGAAATACATCAATATTACTTTCTGTTGTATTTATTTAATGTTAAAATTGTAATATTCGCAAGCAACGCCGTTCCTTAAAATATAATGGCAATTCAATGGAAAAATAGCGAAATTTTAACGATAGAGCCAAGTTGACAACATATTTAACGACCATGTTTGCAACTTGGCGATTGATTGAAGGGTGCAGAAGTTGATATGCTGTTGTGCCACCTGGTGGGGAGCTGCAACAAAGTTAATAACATAAACCCTTCTCCACAAACAAAATACATATACAGCCAGTAGCGCACACAAAATTTTTTCAAGGGGGAGGTCCATGGTCGAAAGTTCCCCAACTCGTATCGTACCTCAAGACAACACCTATTGATTCGTCTGATTGTGTTAACAAAAAACAGTAAAAAATAAATTATTGAATTAGTAATTAGCATTAATTAATAAAATAAATTGTTAATTACAAATAATTAAAATTTTACGTTACATATAAATAGGATTATCATCAATCGAAAAAAAAACTCAAGGGCTTTGGGGTGTCCTGAGGACACCCCCTTTGTGTACGCCACTGCATACAGTTAATTTTCATAGTGATTGGTTGAACGGTGTGTATACAAACATCCATTTTTATTGATAACATTTTTCATATTTTTCTGTGAACTTTATGTAAGAAAATGTTTCACACTTATCCAGTTCGAGGGTGCAGTGTTCAAATGCGTTACATTATTTTTTTTCTTTTAAAATTTTTTACCGGAAAAATGGAAAACAGAAAGGCTTTACGAGCGCCAATCACTTTGCACAAGATTTTTTTGTCTACGCATCGATATTTTTCCTTATCTATTATAGAGTGTTTATTAACCTTGCGCTATAAAACAGCAAGAGGGCTTTTGGTGATGGTCCTCGTAATTATGAACCACATTTAAATGGCGAGAACTCATAACAAACCATCACACCATACCAGCGGTAGCACTTGAGGATTTTGAGCCGAGACAGATTTAACTCGCAAGACCCTATCTACACGGCTGTTACTCAGAGGCAGTTAGGCTTTAACTAATGACATACTGTCCACTAGCTCAGGACCATGACCACTAGGCTACCATGGTCGATCGGTTAATGAATCCTATTTATTAAAAGGTTTTTGATTATCTTACCTATCCATTTAATGATTTTTTTTATCTGTCTTACTTATCCCTTAAAAATATTTTTATTGCCTTCACACCCTTATTGAAAAGTGCACATTGTTGTTTAAACATCCTGTTAATTTGCGTTAATAGCAGATTGTAGCATTCAATATTAATACACTGGTTATCATAATTTAAAGAAATAATCACAAAAGTAGCTATAACTCTTCCAATAATAAGCCAGTATGAATGAAATTGGAATATGCTGGTTAGTAAAAGGAGCTCTTATTTTCTGAACGATATTACACTTTGCGAAATAGAAGTGATGCATTCGGGGAATACATTATTTACCAAGAGCATAAAAAAGGATGCCTCAGAGAAAGGCGGCAATTATCACTGTGTGTCTGAGATTAGAAATCTGGTATATCGAAATTGTAACAATGACCTTCAGGCATATATCATTTGACCGAAGATGGCGAACTATTGGGAGACTAGATGCATAACAAAGTCAGACAGAAGTGGGTAGATGGCTGAATGTGAATCCGTCTATGATTCATAGATTTTAGCAACAATTTCTAACTACGGATTCGGTATCCAAGAGGTTCAGGCAAGAACAACCACGTGCTACTACGAGTGTCGATGATAGATATTTGTCATTATGCAAATGAAGAAATACAACTGTAACTCTGGCTGAACTAAGATCCTCCCTTGCTGAAAGCTTTTGGTGGGAGTGTTTGCAGTGGGCACGTCAACATATTTACTGGAGCGTGATCAATGGAGGGCTGTTCTCGTTACGAATGAGTCCCAGTTTAGCCTTGAAAGAGTTATAGTAGGCATATTTTCGTTTGGAGTGAACCAGGAATTTGTTTTCATCCATGACACTTCCGTGAAGAAGATGCATACGGATCAGGCTGTGTCTATGTTCGGAGTGGTATCTCTTTGGGTGGACGCTCAAACCTCTATGCCTTTTTCTTGGAAATGTTAATGCTTGCACCTATAGAGATAACATTCTGGATGCTTATGTACGCCCTTATTCAACACATGATGCTTTCGTGCTATAGGATGATAATATGAGACCACACAGAACTCACATCTTGTATGGTTATATTAAGCAGGAAACAATTCAGCGCATGAAGCGGCCAACTCAATCACCGGAATTTAATCCTATCGAACGTGTTTGGGACGCTCTAGTCATCGTGTTAGTGCTCACAATCCCCCTCTTTGTACCCTAGCCACGCTTTCAACTGCCTTGGAAAAGCACAATGGCTCGCACTTCCTACAGAATAAAATAGACCGCATAATAGGCACTTTCCCTATACCAAACTGACACATTCAATTATTTCATTGCATACATATGCTAATTTCTATAACACCATAATTGCCAGGTGATTTCTTTTTATGCTATTTTCTGTCTCCTTATGATTTGTATAATGTGTATAAATTTCAATAAATATTCTACTAATAACTTTTTGATTTATTGTTATTTTTGTAATTAATAAGAACCAGCATATAATTTTATCGAATTCACATCATAAAATATTTTCAGAGAATTTTTTTCTTTATTAGAGTTTAACCATATATTCAAATAGGGTAAAACGCAATAAAAAGAAACTGGGTCTTAAATGGTAGGATAGGAATAGATTGAATTTCACTTTAAGCACTTTCGATTGACTAACTACCACAGGAAGGTCTTAAGCATGGCCATAAAGAAGAATAGAGGCCATGTTCTTCCCGTCCATGCATTCCAAGGAATTGTCTAGTTTTCTTAAAACGTGACTGAAGACGATCTAACGGTAAAAAGAATTAAGAATTATTTACTAGAAGGGCGAAATAGTGTTTGTATAGCAACTAAATTTAAAATCATATAGACTGAAATACAAACAGTTTCAATTCTTAAGATTCCATGGGGAATTTAATTGAAAAATAAAGCAAAATAATATCTCATGGGTAATATAATGAGTTTATAATTAAATAAGAAAGATTTTTATTTTCTAAATCTTTGGAAGTCTGTTTTATTTTGTTTTGTTTTAAAGGAAATAATCTTTGTTCCGTAACTACACTCATGTCCATAAATTAAAATAATGAAGTTCAGGCAAAGAAAGAGACAGAAGCAAACAAACTGACTTATTTGTGAAGCAAGTCTATTTATTAAACAAAAAGGTAAAGTGCAAAAAGATACTATATGTTTGGATATA
The DNA here is from genome assembly GCA_019973975.1 of Trichonephila clavata. Taxonomy (NCBI): domain Eukaryota; kingdom Metazoa; phylum Arthropoda; class Arachnida; order Araneae; family Nephilidae; genus Trichonephila; species Trichonephila clavata. Next base: position 4,380 of record BMAO01001694.1, on the reverse strand, counting down.
ATTAATAAAATTGCGATTTTACTCCTGAGCAAATTCAAAAGAAGCTAGTTACAAAACGATAGCAACGTGGGTTAGTATGATGGTTAATAAGGAGGCGTCTCCGACGATGCACATAGGCCTTACAACGTACATGCATGCTGAGTATCAAATTATCATCTGATCTTTGGGAATATTACACCATCATCAAGCAATGCCTCCTGAAGTTCTGTAGACAGGTGGAGGGGATTGACGGGCTGTAATTGTCGGACAAGCATATCCCACATGCTCAATTGATTCAAGTCCGGTGAATATACAATCCATACAAGGATATCCTCCGATTGAAGGTATTCGTCTAATATGTTTGAACGGTGAGGACGGGTTTTGTCATCCATAAATAGAAATTCAGCACCCATGGCGCCTGAAATAAACGTACATGTTGTTCCAGAATGACATCCGATAGATGTGGCCTGAAATCGTTATATACTCTGAACATGGTATTGCCCTGGAACCAAGAATAATTCCTCCTCAAACGAGCTATCCTGCACCACCGCAACGGTGTCGTTAAATGGTGTCTCTTGATGGCAACGGTACCTGGCGCTCTATATGAAAAGTCCGGTGAGAATCAGACTGCAACCAAACCTGGACCTGTCAGAAACATCACACAAGACCACTGCTGTGGTGACCACAATGGCGTTCTACTCCTGGTTACACTGCAGGCGACAGTGAGTTGTGGTAAGGGGAAACACATCTGACAGGCCCATGAGCGCAGGTAGATCAATGTGCCCAAGCGTCTGTACAACGGTCTGCCTTGAAACTGTGGAAACAAAGAAGAAAAGAGCTGGATGAAAATAGACTGATTCTGTGTCTGTCTGTTTATTTTGCAGTAACTGTCAAATACTGTCCTATCTGTTGTAACTAGGCGACCTGTGCTACATCTACTCGTTACTATCATCATCTTGGAATTGTTGCAAAGCCTGGAGATGATAAGCATTGGTGATTCTAGTTCCTCGATACTTCCAGCCGCACACCATTCCAGTCGTCCGATACCCTACCACGCAAAATCATCCAAATGGTTCCTTGTGCCAAACTATGCGGTTGGGTAATTGAAAGGCGCTTGTGAACAATTTTACTTTGCCACCATTCCCTATATACCCTCTTGTACTCGTCTTGTGACGTACTATCCACACCATCTGGTGGTTCTACAGGAAATTTTATTTTAGAGCTCAATTTCTGTGTGACTTGAATTATCCTAATTTATGACATGAGTGTAACTAAAATTCGGTGCAAATATTATTATTTTTCTACTAATTTATTATCATATCGCATATTCTTTGGTTTTTTGGGTTTATAAATTTTTATTGCCACCCAGTCGGTTAAATGGTTAATGCCACTGAATACGGTGTGATAGGACCTGGGTTTGAATCTTGGAGTCTGTAAATGCATGTGTCTAAGTGCATAGTATCTGATTTGTTTGTTGAACCGAAAGTCATCTAGTGAGGTTGGTGGAATTAAAACAGAAGTAGGAGGCCCATGACCACTTCTCCGTGTGTTTTTTCTTAAAATTGGGATGGAGTCAAACGTATTGTAACTGTTATCATTCAAAGCACGACAGGCATAAAAATTTGCCTCTTGCCACGATGTATTTACTGGACATCTATCTGAAACTATCAGGTGACATTAGCAGCAACAACAAAAACTATTATTTTAATAACTCTTTTCAATAATTAATTTAAATATTCGCATGCACATTACTTGAGAGTAGATGACATTTCAGTTTAGCACCATCATTGAAATAAATACATCTTTATTAATATAATTACAACATAAAGTATTTGTTGGCTAAGCTGTTAAATATACTAGTTTATAAACATTTTCCATGGTTAAAAAGTACTAATAAATACACTATCTGGCCAAAAGTTTTCGGATACCCACCTAAGGAAGAGGATTTGGCAGGTGACATAATTTGTTTCCTGACCAAAAACCTTGTTGGTAGTGGTATCTTAAGCCATTTTGATCTGTTCATCTATTTCATGTTTATGTTAGAAATTTGGATACTTTTCTCATCAACAAAATATTCATGTGGATAATATTACACAGACTACAAACAGTCATCTGGGCTCATAATGATTGGTCCTGCTGCGATGCGACATCACTAATACCATTTTAGGCCACATTTATGCATCAGGTTAATAACGAGTAAATCAAAGGAGATCAGTGACTTTAATGGTAGCATTATAGTAGGATGCTACCATTGTGGGAAATCAGTTCATAAAATTTTGGATATCCTTTTAGAAGCTAGAATTATCTCAGACTGATGTAATTGTGGAATGAGGTAGATGCAGTGAACCAAGGAATATGAAGTACAGGACAGAAAGTATTAACAACCTAGCTGCAGAACTGTGAAAAGAAAGTGAAACAAAAATGCAACTTCTCGTAGGTTGAAATAACTCAGGGACTCCGAAGTTCAACAGACGTTAGTGCTAGCAGCCAGACTGTTCCTCGAGACTTTAAAAACCCTGATTTCATGGTCGTGCAGCCACGTAAAGTCGAATAATACTCCCAGGATGCGAAACATTAATTAGTAAGACACAAAATCAATGGTATTGACTGTGGATACAAGGAAAATGTTTTGGTGGTATAAATCTCTGGATATTTACAATCATTTAAGTTTATAAGTAAGATGAGCATTTTTGAGTACTTAAATTGTACCATCAGTAAATTTTTGTGGAGCACTGTGTTGCAGAGGATACTTTACAGGTTTGGTCTGGTTCTTTAGTTCCTGTAGTTAGAAACATGAATTCTGCAATATATGGATATTTTGAATAATGTTGCTCTCCCAACTCTACAGCAGTATTTTGCAGGAGACCCAGTTATCTCCCACAAAGATAATAGCTCCATTTACACATCAAGACTTGCACAGCCATGATTTGACAGAGGCGTTTGCAGCCATGCTGACCTCAGAGCGCCTATCTACAATATAGAGAATATTTTAAACAAATTTAGGAACTGCCAGATTACTTACCGCTTAAATCTCAAAATAATTCTATCCTACTTCAAGTAGCACTTTATTTCAATTGTAATGGACAACTGGAAGTCAATTCCTATGGTGACCTATCAAACATTGGCGGAAAGTGTGTCCAAACATATACAGACTGCCATCAATGCAAAATCAGCTTACATCATATTAATGTATGCCTTAAGATTTTCCGAGAATCTAACTGTGGGGCGAAATACTTAACCATATATTTTATGATTAGTGCCAGTACTTCTAGTACTCTAAAAGTACCAGGTGCAATATTTATAACTAAACAAATAGAAAACGACGCTTATTTGTAAATAAACTTTTTCCGAATTATGTTTAGTTTTATATGTTAATATTTGAATACTAACGTATATTGTGACGAATATGTTTTTCTGATAAGAATAATTTTCTAGGAAATTGAAAATCATGGAATTAAAATTTAGCAGAATAAAGAAATGATTTTGTATGCACAATAGTATTTTCACTCCCTTTATAACATTATATATTACATATCAAAATAGATCTATTTAATACATCACAAACAAACAATTAATTGATTAAAGCAAGATCTGTTTTTCATTGCATTAAATTAATAATGTTAACAAACTCATACCATACTTCACCTTTCATTCTTTATTAAAGAATAATAATTTTTCCGTTCTTTGAGAACAAAACAAAAATAATCACAAGAAACAAGGATTTTCATCTCAAGGGATATTTATTATTCTGTACCACACATATAAGACTACCCCTTGAATTCTGGCACCTTTGTTTGTACACTTCTTCAAATTTTCTGCCTGAAAAGTTCCTTCTTTTAAAAATGTAATTACTAAACTCAGCATCCGTTCAATTGTCATGCTTGAGAGATCTTGTACTCTAATTTACGAGCGTGTGCTCTGTTCTTTACCACTTCCAAATCCATCCTCTAAGCGGTATGGAGAAAGTGCCAATTTTTAATTTGAAGGATTTTTATAGAAATATTCTGAATTGTAATCTTGGAAGATATGGACAAGATTTTTCAAAAGACTTAAAACTAGCTTCTGTCTGCATGTTTCGGTTGAGGAACGAGAATTAATGTATGTTAAAATGAGACAACATAGTAAGAATGTGATAAATGTTTAAAGGCATTTTGTGAGTCTGAATCATTCAAACCAGTCAGATCAAACCTTTTTAGAGACAGAAAATTGAGGAAAGACAATCTTGGGCTTTATTGTAAAACTTAATTAAAAATAGCATTAATTTTGTATAAAATTATTTGTATTAATTTGCAATGTAAATGACTGCATTTTTCTAATTTTAAAACTTAAATATAAGAACAAAGCATTTTTAAATAATTTTATGGCAAGGAGTAGAGTAATACGTAACTGAACAGCTACCGA
>BMAO01001693.1:0-31689 GCA_019973975.1 Trichonephila clavata | reverse complement strand
GACCAAATGCATAATTGGCGCCAACTGGCGGGGAGTAAGCAATGTCAACGTTTACCCGCATAGTTCCCGTTCCCGTAGGAATATGGGAGTAAAATATATCCTATATTACTCGCTGATAATATAGCTTTCCATTGGTGAAAGAATTTTTAAAATCGGACAAGAAGTTCCAGCGAGATTAGCCGGAACAAACAGACAGACAAAAGTTTTAAAAATTGATTTTTAAATGATTTTTTGATATAAGTACCGTATATACTTTAAATGCATTTAGTAAAAAGCTGCTAATTTGAAATACAAACAGACACTTCAGTTTATTTATTTGTATAGATTGTGTATAACGTTATAAGTTGATAATAAAAAAAGTTTTAAAGGAAAAGTTTATTTTATTCTTTTTAGCGCGTTTAAATAAAAACTTGTTTCTTAAAAAGTTTTTTTTTTACTTTTAATTTATATTTGGAACTGCTTTTGAAATGTTTTTTTCGCCTAAAATATTTTATTTTGTCTATGTTTTATTTTGTCAAAACTTTTATATCTAAGAACGATTTGCATAAGAGTGACGTGAAAGATCGAAAGTTTCCTAGTAGAGTTCCAGTTAATTTCTAGCATGTATACTAGTAGAGGGCCGATGCACGTTAAACATGTCGAAATTCAAACGTATTCCCGTGGTGTGGTGTGGGAGGAGAGGGGGTGCCAGCTTAAATGTCGTCGTAGTTACTTGTCCATGGTTCAAAATTACGAGATCCGTCACCAAAAGCCCTCCAGAAGCTGAACGGTGCGACGTTAAGATTCACGTCACTCACTTGAGAGTGAGATTTTGTTAACGTCACATAAAAAAAAACGCGAAGGCTATTTGGCGACGGACCTCTGAAATTCGAAACATGACAAGGGACGGAGATGCCATCTCAGATGCACTCCTTCTCCGATCTACCACACCACACATGTGGGAGGGCTTTGACTCACACCCCTCTGCAGGGCAGGTCTTCAGTGGTCAGTGCAGTCGAACTCGTGGTAAGTCGAAACTTCACACGAGAGCCTTGAGATGAATATCGTAGTTTTGAAACACGGTGATTGGCGAGAACGTTATCAGAGCTGGAAACCCCTATCTGAACTATTTCAAAATGCATTTCAGGAGGTCTTTGAGCCTGGAAAGATTTAATGCGAACACGCATGGTGTTCAGTGGCATGAGGGGTGATCGCGGTAGCTAAGTTGTCAGGGTATCGGATGATGGCTGGCATGTCATGAGTTCGGGTCCAGTACCACTGAAGACTGCGCGTGTAGGGGCGCGATGCACGTTAAATCTATCGAGAGCTCAAACGTCCTCCCATTAATATGGTGGGGTAGTTAGGAGACTGGGTCCAGCTCAGATGTCGTCTTCGTCACTTGAGCATGGTTCAAAATTACCAAGTCCATTGCCGAAAACCCTCGTGTAGCTTAACAGTGCGATGTTCATATTCACTCACTCACTCAGTGGCATGAGGTCTCGAAACCGTGACTGAACACAACACCTGTCACGAATTCATGACCTTGACCACTAGGCTACCACGACCGAGAGAATAGATATCAATTATATAGGTACATTATAGTAATTTATATAATGACTTCTCAATAAATGTCTTAAAGTTCTTTTCTTAACTTCGACTGGAAAATTCTGCTTTTAGTGTTCTTCTTTAAGACCTTGTTTTTTATTTAATTTTTTCTCTGCAGCTGCGCAAGAGCTGTTAAAAGAGAATCTGGTAATTTTCAACCACGTTCAGGTGAAGAGGACAATCTCTGAGCTGACATTCCACTCTCCAAGCTTCCGCACTACACCATAGTGAGGACTTTTAATATCCGCAGATTTAATGTACGTCAGCTCCCTTATGTGGTGGGTGTTCAGTGATGCCAGAACATGAATCCTCGATTCTGCGACCCTGACAACGAAGTCATGACCTGGATCACAAGCCTACCACGATGTGCCATCTGTTTTTAATTATTGGTACTATCTTAATAAAATACATGAAATGATTTATAAATATATTTATATCTATTGAATGGCAACACATAAAAAATGAACATTTGATATGAAGAGTGTTTTTTTCTTCCGATTGAGAACAAACCACATTAAAAATTTTAACAAGGTATTCAGACCGGACGCTTTTAATTCAAAGAAGAAATGGAAGCAGAAGTAATTTCTAAGACTTTTTATTGCCGATCATGTTACTCTCAACTCCGGGCTTTATTCGTCAGTCACATGGATTCCTTTTGGTATTATCAAACTGGACTCAATTGCTTTTGCAGTTGATGTGGAAGAAGAGTTTTTTTGTGGAATGGACGTTATACAGTACTCAGAGAAACCTGAAGTGGAAATTTTCAGATGCGGTAACTGTCAATTAGCTTTCGAATCTAAAGAGTCTCTGATAGTGCACGCTGAACCACCTAACCACATCTGAATCAATTTTTAATATACACTACCTAGACGAATTTAAATTGTACACCATGGCTACAAAACATGATTTTAACGTGATGGTTTTGTAAACATGATTTTTATTAATTCGCAATTGACGTGTTTTTAACAATGAATGTAAATAAATTCTTTTACAATTGTTTGAATCTCGTTTCATTAATTTATGAAGAAATTTGTGAGCGTAATTTGCTTAACCTTACAATTTATTTCATTTGAAATATGACTCGTAAAAGAACGCAATAAATATTTTATTTAAACTTTTAAAGTGAATTTCCTTGAAATACCTTCGAGAGAATTTATTTGCAAAGTCCTGTTGGTTAGCAAAATTCCACTGTCTTTTTTTTAATGAATCTGTAATTTGTACTCGTCTTATTGCAATCACTTTAGTTAAGTTTGACGACTTTTTCCTTTAAAGATGCTTAGCTATTAATAATATAAAAAACTCATTACATATTATGAGCTTACAAGCTTTGTTTGCCTGTTATTTGTTTTTTTTTATGAATTTTAGAGTGGCAAAATTAATAACTCGAGACAACTTTAGTGTAGTACCAATTAAGAAATCTGACTATATGTGACAATTTTTTTTAAAAATGAAGATACGCACATTTTTTTTTTTTTTTTGCAGTTCTTACAATTTTAAGAAAATTAGGCTCAAATTAAGAAAAATAAATTATTACTACTAAAATGGCGAAAAATTTATAAAAAATAACAAACGGGGTGCATTCTGTACGAAACGTTTATGAACAAATTTGCAATTTTTTGATTCTGATATGTTTTTACATTATCCATTTTTGAAATGACTTTCATGTTAGGAGATATTTTAATTTTTACAAAAACTGGAGCATCTTATCTTAGTTATTATTTGAAATTGCTTAAAAAAACTATGTTTATACTCGCATTAGGGACTGTAAATTTTGTAATAAAACAGTGATTGATAAATATGAAAGTTAAAACATTTCTACTTTTATACAGAGCATACACAAAGAAAAAAATTCAGTTAATTATTTTCAAAACTTTTTGAGCAATCGCTGAGCATTTTCAAAAAAAAAAAAAACCATTTCGAATAAAACATGTTTTAAAGCATGACATCTTGCTTAAATTAATGTCATCTGCTTTTATTAAAATACTTGTAGTTTTTGTTCTGGTGAACTGAAAATAATAAACTTGGTATTTTTATAAAGCTAGTGAGACCGCCTATAAAACAAAATCAAATATTTGTAAATTTTTGAAAGAATCTACAGTTTTAGGGTCATTGGATACCTTAAATGCAAGTCTTTAAAGTACCATAATCAAAAAAATTTCGAACTAACAAGTAAGACTTCGAAATACGATTACAACTTGTTGCCCAGAAATGTATTTCTTGTGTTTTTTGACAATATAAAATCATTTATTGCATCTCAATTATTTTTGACAGTATTTTTTTGTGTAACATCTTTCCTCTCGATTGCTGGAGATTTGTGGGAGTGATTTCGTGAAAAGAGATGGAAATGCGTAACAGGAAGTTGGGGAAGCACGCGCTATTCAGTGAAGTTCTGTTTTTTCTCCTTCATTCGGGAGGGCCCCCCCCCACCCTTTGTGGTCTAGACCGTGGGATCTTTTTGTTTTTGTTTTCGCACTTTAGGATCAGAGAAGAAGCTAAGTCCTTTAGGCAGAGCCGTGGTTAGACAATGACGAACGTGATTCGATACCTGGCTTCGATTGCTACATACAATTTAAAAGACCGGGCCACAGAGCAGCTGGTGTTGCGATCTATCGCAAACAGAACAACTCACATGTTGTGGCTCGACATATGGATATTACTTATCGTCAAACAAATGGACTGGGTATTGTTAGTTAAGGTATTGGGGACATATATGCCTCAGAATGCTTATTTGAAAATGGACAAACAGTGATTTCGGTGGTTGTATACATTTCTCCGAATCAAACGGTTCAAAAAATTAAAGATTTCCTGCATTTTTACTTTTACCATATACCGAAAGTGTTTCTTCTCTTTAAAAAAAAACTATCACTCGCTTCCCATGATTTTGAGGGGTGATTTTAAAGTTAACTTCAGTTTGGTAGAAGCCGAGCGACTCATAGCTTTTTTGAATAATAAACTCAAGCTCGAAATGAACACAAATCGAAATGTTTGGACAACTAACAGTGGTACTGTTATTGACGCTATTTTTCAACGGTTTTTAAATACTTTGAAAACACAAGTATATGTGTCATATTTTATTTATCATAAATTATCATTACCGCTCTTCCCTAAATTGAACAAGAATAATTATTTTTGATAAAAAATTGCCTTACTACTTGTGTTAATTAAATACAAATTTTCATTTAAAGATATAATTATTCCATAAAAAATTATTTCCAACATACTCGATTCATTTTTTTCAGGATTTAAGTTGCTATTGCGAATTTACCACGATAACATGTCTGATGTTACACATCGTATGCGACTACTGTAAGGCTCGTTTCTTTTTTATTTTTGAGAATTTATAAGTAGCGACGAAATTCTGTATTCTGCATTATATATATGTGTATGTAATAGACGTAGCCGGTTGCAGGGATTCCTTAATATTAAATCCTTTTTTTGTGACTATTGATGTTTTATATCTGTTGATATAGACGAGGCAGTCTTTTATTGCTGGAAATCTATTTATTGCACATCTTGAACCACATAAGCACACACATATTAAACAAAAAACAGGAAATTATCGAAACAATACACAGAACAAAGAAAACTAAGACACTACGCTCTACATGGTTAAAGACAAAGACGAAAGAGTGCGGTCTCCAGAAATCTTGGGTATTTATAGTAAGCCGTAAATCACATGATCTGGAAGGGTGGATAAATGCAAGCTCAAAACGTGGTTGTTAGGCGGCTAGCTAGGTTTTTAATTAAACGTGGGTCCTGAAGGGATGGACCATAGATAATTAAAAGTTATTAAAGATTAAATTACTGGGAATTATTACATTTGTTCCATCCGCAAGACGCGTGTGTGTACCATGGCCCTTGGTCCCCACCCCTATCATGCAGAGATACTAAGTACAAAATTAAAATATTAAATTAACATTTTCTTAAAAACTTTCCCTTCACTTAAACATAAACATAAAAAAATTCGAAAATTTGCCGAAATATAAATTTAAAGTGTGTAAAAATATGAAACAACCATCCACTACCTTATTACACTCGACAATGAATTCAAAAATATAAATTCCTAAAATAGAGGAAATAATTTCTTAAAATGGGTCTTAAATTGTTTATAAGAGCACCAAGGGTTAAAAGAGGCTGGAGAATAACTAATTAGGAGATTGACCCACACTTTACACAATCATTAAAACAAGTTTTTTACTTCTTATTGTGTATATACTGCACAATAACTCCAAAAACAAATTTTCCACGACTGAAAATTGCAAATCAAACTTAACAAATAATCTTTTTATTTACTATATTTATCACTAAATTTATTTATGTTATACTTTTATTCTAACAAAATGTACAAGTTTGAAGGCATTAGTATTGTGACAGTCAAAAGTGTACTTCCTTTGAGGTACTCACTGCACACAATCCTTACAAACTTTCTTATTTATTACTTCTCTTTTATATATCTGTGTGTGTGTGTGTGTGTGCATTCTCCTCTTTATCTCAATTATTCTAAAATTAAACATTTGCTTATTTATTTATTAATATTTTCTCAGCCTAAGTGCTCTCAAAACTATTATTATTTTATACACATTTCAAGTTGTTCCTTTTCATATCAAATAAATTGTATCATTCTTATTAAGTAAATCTTATAATAACCAAAAATTCTTAATACCACCTTATGTATACCTGTAGTATGAACATGAAATTCTCTAAATTAAAATATCGAAACTTTGGCATTGAATCAGAAAAACACTTGAAAACACTGTACAATTATCATGTCTCACATTAAATATCGAAATGAAATTTCAAAAATATTAATTATGAACTATGCATTTTCTCTTCAAAACACAACATAGAGCATTGAGTAAATTTAACACGAAATTTCAGAAAATAAATCCCGAGATCTCTAGAAATCTTTTTTGAAAATTGTAATTTTATATTAACATTCACAACAGTATAAGAGTTGACTGCTCAATCAATAAATTTAAATGTAATTGAAAAACATAAATAATTTGTTACACATATAATGAAAAAACGTTAGGATAAACCATAATAACAGTACAATGACGGTAGGAACCAATTAATAATATTAAGAAAAAAAGAGTGGGCTTTAGACCACACGAATGACGTAAAACTTCCTTAGCTCCATCTATATATTTGTATATATATATATGTATATACAGTAGAACGTCGTTTATCCGAATCAATTGGGTGGCCGCGGTAGTCGAGTGGTCTAGGCATCGGATCGTGGCTAGCATGTCATGAGTTCGATCCTAGTACCACTGAAGACCCGCCGTGTAGGGGTGCGATGCACGTAAAATCTGTCTAGAGCTTAAACGTCCTCCCGTTGGTGTGGTGTGGTAGTTAGGAGAGGGGGTGCCAGGTCAGGTGTCGTCCGCGTCCCTTGACCATGTTTCAAAATTACGCGGATCGTCCCCAAAAGCCCTCGTGTAGCTGAACAGTGGGACGTTAATATTCACTCACTCACCAAATCAATTGGGACCGGACACCGTCCGGATACACGATTGTTCGGATAACCTTAGAAACAAATGCAATCCATACAGTATATGAAATCGGACACTATGCGAATATTGTGGGAAACGTGCTTGAAGAAAAAGCAAAATAGGTGCAAAATGTCGCAATTTTATCTTTAATGTGGAAAATAATCACTTATTTGTCGCTGTACCATTGTACACCTTCGTTTTTTCGCTGCAAGGTGCAAAAGAAACTGCTCCGGATATTTGACGCTCCGGATAATAAATGTTCGGATACACGATGTTCTACTGTATGTACAATATATACATGTATATTCATATATACAAGAGGTGATCAAATGAAAAGGTACGAAACGACACGGTGGGTACAAATATAGACTTTATTCAAAATATACACAATAGGCCTGAGCACAACGATCCCACTGATGAACAAGCCGCAAGTTTCATTGTTCCCAGAATTCCTGTGGCTGTGACGAGACCCAGTCCTTCACAGTGTCCTTGAGTACGTCGTCCGAGTAGAAGCGCTTTCCTTTCAGGTGTTTCTTCAGTGGACCAAACACATGGAAATGGCAGGGTGACATGTCCGGACTGTAGGATGGATGGTCCAACGTCTCCCATTGGAACTTGTCCAGTTCCATTTGTGTGACTCTGGAGACGTGTGGACGCGCGTTATCATGGAGCAGAACCACACCCTCCGTGAGCAGCCCCGGTCTTTTGTTCTTGATGGACCTGCGTAGGCGTCGGAGTGTCTCACAGTACACATCGGAGTTAATGCTTTTTCTGTGCTCAAATAATTCTGTGCTCGCATCATTTGGACGCCGCTTTTTATAAGAGCCTTTGCTCTCTCTTGCGCATGCGGGCACCCGCGCATGATCCGATCCCAGTCAGAGTCTCCAATGGCATCCCGAGATGTCTCGCTACATTCTCCCTTGGCGGAATATGCAAATATTTAACTGTTTCATTTTTATGTCGTTTCGTACCTTTTCATTTGATCACCCCTTGTATATATATTAATTTTCTACAAATATTTAAATTTATCATGGGGTTTCATCAATAGATCAATATTGTAGAATATATTATTTTATTTTTATTCCTTATTTTCATTATCGGATACATTTGTAATTACTATTGTTCATGGTAAGGCCGAGACAATAGGCTTATGGTATAAGAAAGACGATACATATCTTTTCGAATGAAAATTAGAAAAGTATCTCTAGAAAACTTCATCGATTGTTGTTTCATGCCTTGTGGTAGGCTTATTTCTGTTATTATTCATTTTATTCATTTGTTGTTTTAATTTATCGTATAGGAAGTTTACCAAGAGTTGTCCATCTTCGGACGCGAAATTAAGAATGAAATTTCCTGCTAAAATTAATGGCAACGTATGATAGTTTTCTCCTAATTCTTCAGAGCCTACTCGACCATGAATCGTAAGTCTTATATAAAAACTTTATAATATTATTAACTGTGTTATTGGGTGGAAATGTAAGCAACTACCATTATGATGTTTGTTCCATCGTCCAAAAAACAGTGAGCAGCACATATATCACCAATTGATGATTGACCAATATCGATTTTTTTCACGAATAAATGTTCATGTTTGAAGTTACTATATTCGAGGCATCATTCAATTTCTGATAAATTGCCAATCCTACTGATCTAACATTTTTACGCTTAAATTTCGCAATACAATTAAAATTTGGGATGTCTACATTTTCATCGTTATTTGACCAGGTTTCTGATAGAAACAAAATATTAATTGAATCAATTACGGGATCTCTCAAGTTCGACACGTGTTTTCTGAGACTTTGGCAATTGAGAGTAACCATGAACAACTTTTTTCTGTCATCCATGAAATCAAGAATCCTTTTTCCTATTGTTGATAGTGTGTTCAACGAGCATTTTCTTTTCGAACGACTAATACCTTGATAATTGCAGTAATAGAGGAAACCGTATTTATTAATAGGATATAAAAGCCCCAAGTCCAATCAAATTAAAGCATTTCTTCTTGAGAAGGGCGTTCACTATCCAGAGCTAACAGACGATCAGTGGATCCAAAACTTTTATTTCACGGTAGACGTTACGTCTCATCTAAAATCAGCTTAATCGTAAACTACAAGGGAAAGGAAACGAACTTTTTTTGATGTTAGAAGAAGTAATAACATTCGAAATCAAATTACCCATTTTTGCTCAGGATTTTGAAAGGGAAACATTGTTTCCCTTTCCAATCCTGCTGAAGGATCGCCAAAAAAATAATTCCTCTATTAATAAACACCATTTTAAAACAATAATTTTAAATATGAGGGAAGCATTTCTCAGCAGGTTTCAGGAATTTAAAAACAGCAGAGCAACTTTAGTATTTATCAAAAATCCTCTTGATGCAACGATAACCGAGTTGAAATTTTCTTCTTTTGAAATTGACATTAGGAGGTTTCAAATACAATTGCTGTATTTAAAAATTCAGGAAATATGGTGCTCTAAATTTGAACGTCTTTGTGATGAACTGGAAATATTGGAGAAGAAAAAAACGTGAACTTAGTTCACAACACAAGTGGTCTGCTTTGAATGACCTGGAGAAGGAAGACATGATAATTTTCAATGCTTGGAATATAGTATTCCTGACTCTTACGATTAGCTGAAAAAGCTCGCGTTTTCTGTTCTTTCTCTTTTCGGTTCTACATATATAAGCGAACAATCTATTTCAAGCATGAACATTATCAAGAGTAAATTGAGAAGGCGTCTTATTGATAAAAACTTGGAATCATGCCTAAAATTAAAAACAACAACATACAAACCTGACTTACGCAAACTTTCCATTGTTCGCATTAATCAATTTTTTTAAGTATGAACTTTAGTTTTATTCATTGTACTACTTATTTAGTGTAATAAAAGTTTACTAAACAAGCAGATTTGTTTCCCAATTTATTTTAAAATTGTTGTAATGTTCATATTTGGCTCTTTGGCTAATAAGTTTGCTGACCACGGACCTAGACTAATAGGGTAGCGTGGCTTCTCTTTAAATAGAGTATCATCTCAGATGCCATCCTTGTCGCTGGACAGTGTTTAAAAATTACGGGGTTAGTCTCCAATTGCACTCGTGCAGTTTTAGATAGTGACGTTAATATAACTCTCATTCTATCCTTTATAACAGACTTATTAGACTCCCAAATATTTTCTTTTGGCATGAATATGACTAAAAGATCACGTAATCTAAATACTCAGAAGGGTTTCCTTCAGTGCGTCCGGAAGATTGCTCCATATAATGATAATAATGACAAAGGCTATGTATATGAACTATTGTCTCATATAAATCCACTGGAGATTATGATTCGTGATGGTCAGACTGGATCAGACTTTGAACGTGAGGAAAAATAACTTTTGCCCAACTGATCTTCGTGCCATCGGTTTGGAAAGCATTAATACCCTGATGAGTGGCTTTATATCTACACAGATAGATTTCACCCAGGGCGCTGGAGTGTTCTGTGATATTTTTTCATTTTACTTGCATGTCGGCTCTCATACGACTCATCATAACGGCGAAAACCAGGCCATTCATTTGTCCGTTTATCAGCTTTCTGCCCGTCTCTCCGATCCTGATAATGCTGTAAGCTTATCAGATTCAAGTTCTGCCCTTCAGGCCTTGGCTAGTAACCAAGACAAACAAAGTCCCCGAGTACAGAATTGCAGGGAGTTGCTGAGCAGAATTCCAACAAAGGTTGTTTTCCAGTGGTTGCCATCCAATGGTGGCCACTGGGAAAATTAAATAGCAGATCTTTTAGCAAAAAGAGGCACGAATATCCTTCAAAGATCTACTAGAGACCTGCCTCTTCACCCAGCAAAACTCGGAATTGATAGGATTTATAAAAAAAGCTTTTGAGATGCTGCCAAAAATAAATAATGCAGAATGCTATTAAAACCTGTGTCTAGGACTCTACTCGTGCTGCTGTTGTGGATAAGTTTAGATTGTTGACTAGACACGACTGACTTTGCACTAATTCGTTCCGTTTTAACCTGACTGGCTCCTTTTTTGTGTTTTGAGTGCTTTTGGACAAGTCATAGACGCTGCTCATCATGACGTGTGCTCTACACTTAAGAGTTTGGACTATATTGTAAAAAATATTGGAAAGCTCGTTGCCTAATGACCTGATGGTCACTATGGCCAGACGTTTGATAAATAATATAACTCTCATTCATTCGGTCAAATATTTATCTTTCAAACAAGATGAAACGAATGAGAATAACAAAGCAAAAGATTTTTGAACTTAGACTCTATGATGCTTAAGACGTGCTGCAACATTTGGAAGCTAATTCAAACCATAATTTCGCTAAACACACACCGTCGCGTCATGTGAAAAAATAAAGTACAATTTGGGTCTCAAAATCAACTGGTATGATGGTGATTTTAATTCCATAATGGATTTTTTTACTAATGTCGCACTCTCTAAATCAACGTGAGAAGCGAATGTCAAAGCTTCTGGTAATTCTGAATAGCGGTGACTGAGGAGGAAGGATAGCTGAGGTGCTACAGTCGGTCGAAAAAATAGTCGAGCACCGTGACCCTTTCAAAAAATGATTGAAAATGGAAAACGACCTTTTTGGAAAGGGCTCTTTTGGTCAGAATCGTGTCCCCTATGGTGTGTTTATCGAAAAAATTTTTCAAATTCCTCTGAAAAAAAATATGTTGGATGGGGCGCGAGAAAAAAAAAGTTTCATCCTAGACGAAGGATGAAAATGGAGGGGGTGAGCCACAAATGAAATGGAGACTTGTCACGCTGGGTGAAAGCAACGACCCATGTAATGGAGGTAGGTCAGGGAGGGTAAATGAAAGGGAGACAAGTCAAGCTGGGGGAAAGCAGCGATCTATGAAGTGTAGGCATTACAACGTTGGTATGTCGAGAAAAGACAGAGAATCATTCCAATAGGGGTGTTGTTAGAACATTGCAGGCGAGCCATCTCACGACGTTGCCATCTTGGCGTGTCACGGAGGGGGTAGGTGAGTTTTAATGGTTTAGTGTCTAATGTATCTTTCGTTTGAGTACAAGTTTTCAAAGAGAGGCCCTCTCCAACGTTGGCACCTTCCTTCACCCAAAAAAAGGGGGACCGAGTTGACTGTTGTGTCGACTCGGTCCCTCTTTTTTCGGTTCAGTTCAATAGATACAGTTTAATATTTCAATGTTCAATATGTACAGTTTAACTGTTCAATGTTACACATTTTCTCCACTAAATCAGATATTTGTTTCTGACATTCGGCCTGCAGCTTGTTGAAATGCTGTAGATAATGCGCAAACCGGTAAGATTTGACCATGGTGCACTCGGAAATGTCATAATTTTCGTGCACCTCATCGTGCAGGTGATCGGGAAGCGTACGGTCATGGAGATCCTGGAACTTTGGCAGCGTCTCCAAGCTGATGGTAAACAACCCCAGCTGCTCAAAGAGTTTGCGCTGGTCGGTTCCCTTGACCACGATGAGGCCTCGATAGCCTTGCGCCAGCTGACCAAATTTACCCTTGACGCAAACGCTGAGGTATTCGAGGGGCACGGATCCAGGTAGGTGGTTTTTGAGATGGAGACGTTCGTTGATATATACCGATTGGCCCGATCATCTTTCGAGGTGGTGATCAAATTGGAATGATCCACGGTGATGCACATGACTTGTGGATCCTCCGAAATGCTGGCAATGGAGACTTCGACGGGGACAGGCTTACCCCCACAATGAAACACGTTGGCATGAGCAAAAACGGCTAGATGAGACATGTTGCATTTGAGAAGGAATGATTCTGCTGGCTAGAGGCTGGCGTTATATAGGCTCGAGGAGCGTGACGTCAACTGGCATCCCATATTCCAAGGCCTTGCGATGCGAGCGTTTCACGTGGGGTTCCAACGCCCGTTTCCAAGCTGGGGGCATGACCAGGCGCCAAGGAAGGTGGTCGTCTCGATGCATTTCCCAATCATCCAACCACGTTAATAGTCTCACGTACACATCCGCTAGGCGCGTGCAGTTTGTGAGATTCAACGTATAGGCCTCCTTATTGTGAGGTTGATGGGCTTCCCAAACTCGGCGAGACGGGGGACGACCCAGTTGAAAGAATCTCAACTCGACGCCTGGATCCCACGTCAAATCCAAATGACTGGTAAACACGACCACGGTCTTTCCAAACCACCGAGGCACGTGCACTCCGAAATTGGGTTCAAAGAGGATGGTGTAAGGATAGTCGTGCTCGTAATACGTGACTCGATCGGGACAGCGACCCAAATTGCCAAACAGGATCGTCGTGCGATATCGACACTGGTCCAATAAATGTTGGATCATTCTGACACAAAGAGAAAAAGACTTGCTTTTTTAAAAAATAATACTTTTTGTTTGACACGGGTCCAATAAATGTTGTATCATTCGGACACAAAGAAGGAGACTTGTTTTTTAAAAAATAATACTTTTTGTTTGCAATGGGTCCAAAAAGTGTTGTATCATTCGGACACAAAGAAGGAGACTTGTGTTTTTAAAAAAATAATCATTTTTTTATTGATCATTATCATACTATACAAGACAGATTCAGAGGTTGCATGGCTTTAAATCCAACAGAGGGTCGGATACAAGGGGAGAGTTTGGGCATTGACAAGTCCAGGGGCTCCATCGCCATATCGTGTTCAAAAGTCTACAGGAAGGTGATGAGTTCATTGTTTTCATTAAAGAGCGAGGGCACCAGGTGGAGCACCGAGGGTTCGGGTCCAGAGAAGGACGTTATGAGCTGGTCGAGCCAAGCAGCTTCGGGCTCTGGCACGGGGTCTGGAGAGATGAGCTCAGGTTCTGGAATCGGCTCAGGATCTGGAATCTGCACAGGTGGTGGAGAGAGGAGCTCAGGTTCTGGAATCTGCACAGGTGGCGGAGAGAGGAACTGAGGTTCTGGAATCTGCACAGGTTGAGGATAGAGTAGCTCAGGTTGTGGAATCTGCACAGGCTGGGGATAGAGTAGCTCAGGTTGTGGAATCTGCACAGGCCCAGGTCTCTGGATGCATCCTCGTTTCTTGGAGGGGCGCGTCTCCTTCCCAGATCGCTTCAGTCCAAGCACTGGTGTCGGAGGCGATAGCTTGTAGGCGGTTTGATCCAACGTTTTTTTTCTTCGAAAATCTCCCAGGTGAAATCCCTTCTGAAGGAGCTGAGGGAGCAGGGATTCAGGGATCAGGTCCAGACCAAAAACAGTTTTTTGAACCGTCAACAGCAAATAGTGGGTTCCCGCCGGGATGGGATAGGCCGTGTGCGGCTCCAGGATGTACCGATGGTAGAGCATTTGGTCGTAGGGCTCGAAACTCTTCTCCTTCACGTTGGGTCGGGCTCGACACTGGAGACTGGCAGGGGGCAGTTCGTAGAGCAGCAGGGGCACCGGCGTCGTTTAAAAGAAATGCACCTCTCCGGGGTGCACCGTACTCAAACCAAAGGTAAAGTCTTTTTTCACAAAAAATATGTTGCCATAGATGTAGACCATCCTTTGCCGGTATTTTTGAGCAAACGATCTGGATTTTTCAAGAGGCTTTTGGACACTTTTTCCCACAGGATAGCGTTGGGTCGAAATTCGTTGACGTGCTTGGCTTCCAGCACGGAACGCTTGAAATTGTCCATCAACGTCTTTTGGTGGTACCACGGATCTTGACGAAATAAGGTAAACACGCGTTTGGCGTGAGGCTCCTGGTAGAGGATGCCCGCTCGCACCTGGCCCTGTTGAGCGGCATATTCCAACGCATCGGGTTTCTCGGGCAGCGTCACGGGCACCACGGTGGAGGAGAGGTGCTCGGGGAAGGCATCCATGCTGCAAACTGACGAGAAGCGTCGACCCGCGTCCTCCTTTTATAGACGTGTCAGGCCGGATGCGAGTGAAAAATGGGGTTGAGAGGTTGGTGGAGAATGGCACACATGCCTTGCACGGCAATCCAACGATGACATTGCGTCTAGTGGCAAAAGGGACATTCGCCTCGTGCATGGGATTTCAAGAGCATGACGGGGATGCGTTTGAAGGGATTGAAAGCGCTCCATTTCACTTGAAGGTCTCTAAAGTCTTGCTTGGAACGAGAGTCGGTCACACAGAGGGTGCCGACATTGAGATAATGCAAAGAGTTGAACACTTCATGCGCCCCGACGCGATCCGAAGCATACGAGACGGCCCCGGTGGTGAGCGTGAAACCATGGTCTCGGAGACACAACACGTCCAGACCGTGCGTATGGAAAAAACTTGAGCGTGGTGCTGGGGAAATCGATAAGCATAAGGAGGGCGTCGTCGAGAAGAGGAGAAACGACGTCGTCGTCGAGGGTCTTGGGGAGAGTTTAGCTTTGGGGGCTTATGAGAAGACTCAGGGTGTGAAGGAGAAGCCATGGAGGGCAAAGGGGAACCAGGGGTGGATAACAGGCTCAACACATCGTCCGTGTCGGTCATGTTGAAAAAGAGAAGCTGCAAATTATTTGCTCTGAAATGTAATCTGCGAAGTGTTTGCTGTTAAACATTTTCTCTCTAAAAAAAAAAATTTTTTTTTTAAGATAAATTTATTTCGTGTCTAGCTAGAGTTGTTCTCTTCGAGTGCTGCGTGTATTACAACTCCGTGCTCTTTAAAAGTTTAAAAGCTTTCTACCACCCTCATTTCATTTACTCGTCTAGTGTAGGGTGCTTTGTAATTTTGTTTCTTTTCAATCTATCGTGTCCGACCATGTCTGTTGTTTCGGATGCATGCTATTGTGAACAAGATTGTTTAGTGTGTTCTCGGGGAGAAGAGCCCCCTCATGATTGTGTGATTCACGTTTTATTGGAATCGATGGTGTTTCAAGAACGAGTGATGCACGGTGAACCTACCGAAGCACGATTGAAACAAATTTTAGAGATTGAACAACACTATTTACCCCGGGCCATGCATTGGACGGATGAAAATAGTAAATGTTGGCAAAGGATGTATGACTTGATCTAGAGTGGGTTTCCCAAACCCTCTGTCGGAAGCAAATAAAGTTTAAAAGATTTGTCAGACGCAAACAAAGTTTGAAATATCTGTCAGACGCAAACAAAGTTTGAAATATCTTTCAGAAGGAAAGTTTGAAATATTTGTCAGACGCACATAAAATTTGAAATATCTTTCAGAAGCACATAAAATTTGAAATATCTTTCAGAAGTAAAAATAAAGTTTCAAACATCTATCAGATGCAAATAAAGTTTACAACCAATCTCTCTAAAAAAAAAATTATTCTTTAAATTTTTTTTAGAAAGATTGGAGAGTGTTTAATAAGGTTGAGCCTTCCACACGAGCTTTCATTTGGTTTGCTCTGTTGTCAACATTTCTTATTCTCTTCATGATGACCTCGTTCGATTCTCTCCTGGGTGACTTGGAACACCATCTTCTCCCCGTTTTGCGAGACAACGTCTCACGCTGGTCGTCTTATAGACGACGCTTGCAACGTTTAGCGGGGATAGTGAAATTTCAACAACTCGCGACCCACTTTCCCATTCCCGTCCAGGTGGTCTTGAGCGAGCATGGATTCCATCTTTCCGATTGTGTCTATAGTGCAGATGCCTGCACGGAAGGACCCGACACTTGCCATTGTTTTAATGTCTTTGACGCTCCCGAACACTATTTTATCATGAAACGCTTCAATCATGTCGTCGTATGGGACGGGTCTTTACACTCCCTCGAATGTTTGACACGAGCTCACTGTCAATGTTGGAGACAGGGCCCCGTGGATCCACTCCCTACTCTTTCTGCCACCTTGAAAGGTGCCCATGCTTGGCTTCCGGCGGGGAGGGCTTCCCGGAGATGATGCAATCCATTTTGAAAGAACAGACATAACCTTTACAGGATCTTCCTCCTGTCTAGCCAATCCAAAAGCACTTCCTGCGCGTCGCTCTTCTCTGAAAAGAACGATTCGGACGCCTTTTTGCCTCATACGAGACAATGGAGTCTGACAAAGCCTTTCAAGTCTACCTGGCCGAATACCACGAGGCCCATTTGGCCGAGTACATTACTTTTATGATGCAGTTTCGAGCCCAGTTACAGACTCTCACTCCGTCCGACGTCATTTCTCTTTCCCCCGTGGACCTGGGAGTCCTTTTACGGAAAGTGTTTCCCCATCCCGAGCCCCACGACGACCTGCCCACCTTCGAATGTCTCACCTCTTCTGAACCTTCCGAACTCTACAGTGATTACCTCGAACAGCAGGCGGCCCAAGGCAAAGGGGCCTTTCTGCAAGCTCTGTGGACGGTCTTGGCCCTCCCCAAATTGTATCGATTGGCGTACAAGGCCTGGAGGCGACATGGACCTCAACCGTTGGCCCCTTGGATTCTCTTGGCTCAAGCCGTCTTGGATGGCTGTTTTGCACTCAAATGGCCCGAAAGCGTCTTTCGAGTGCCAGAGACTTGTTCCATCTGCTTGAGTCCCATGCATTGGCCCGAGAAGACGCATTGTGGCCATGCCTTTCACATGCGGTGTTTACTGCAACACCTGGAGGTGAGGAATACCTGTCCTCTCAGCAGGGCGCCCAACCCCATACGAGCAGCCTCGTAGAGGAGGGGGACAGGGATTCCCCACAAAAATGGGAGATGGATGACTGGACAGGAGCACAGCCCAGGACCAGTCATTCATCTCCCATTTTTTGGGCTACTCTCAGAGTCAAGGTTGGAGACGACCCGAAAAAAAAAGGACACAATTTTTAGAACATTGTACAAGATGTAAGACCAATAAAATGTGAAAGATGAAAAGCAAATCATGGTGACATTCCATATATTATACTAATTTATTGTTTGGAACAGCCATGGGAGAATGTTTGCTGGAAAGGAGCATAGCTCGGGACCAGGAATCATTCTTCCATTTGGGGGGTTTGGAAACGACAAGAAAAAAAAACTCTGACACATTGATTCAGACTGTGACTGGAACATTGTGTGTAAGATTCACAATGGAAGGTTGACACATTTTTTGAGACTGTGCCTAGAACATTGTGTAAGATTCACAATGGAAGGCTAATAAAATAAAATATCGCAGAAGCCAAAAAAAGAATGTGAGGCAAGTTTGAAATATCTTTCAGAAGCAAATAATATTGACAACCAATCTCTTTTAAAAAAAGAAAAAGAAAAAAAAAAGGAATTTTTTTTTTTTTTTTTACAGAGTGAGAAAACATTTCAGAGCAGAGAAAAATTTTCAGAGCAAAGAATAGTTTGAGTTTGACTCTAAGTTGTCGAGTGTTTATACCCTACATTCAAGTGACGTCACGTACATGCGCACCTCCTCTACGAGGCTGCTCGTATGGGGTTGGGCGCCCTGCTGAGAGGACAGGTATTCCTCACCTCCAGGTGTTGCAGTAAACACCGCATGTGAAAGGCATGGCCACAATGCGTCTTCTCGGGCCAATGCATGGGACTCAAGCAGATGGAACAAGTCTCTGGCACTCGAAAGACGCTTTCGGGCCATTTGAGTGCAAAAGAGCCATCCAAGACGGCTTGAGCCAAGAGAATCCAAGGGGCCAACGGTTGAGGTCCATGTCGCCTCCAGGCCTTGTACTCCAATCGATACAATTTGGGGAGGGCCAAGACCGTCCACAGAGCTTGCAGAAAGGCCCCTTTGCCTTGGGCCGCCTGCTGTTCGAGGTAATCACTGTAGAGTTCGGAAGGTTCAGAAGAGGTGAGACATTCGAAGGTGGGCAGGTCGTCGTGGGGCTCGGGATGGGGAAACACTTTCCGTAAAAGGTCTCCCAGGTCCACGGGGGAAAGAGAAATGACGTCGGACGGAGTGAGAGTCTGTAACTGGGCTCGAAACTGCATCATAAAAGTAATGTACTCGGCCAAATGGGCCTCGTGGTATTCGGCCAGGTAGACTTGAAAGGCTTTGTCAGACTCCATTGTCTCGTATGAGGCAAAAAGGCGTCCGAATCGTGCTTTTCAGAGAAGAGCGACGCGCAGGAAGTGCTTTTGGATTGGCTAGACAGGAGGAAGATCCTGTAAAGGTTATGTCTGTTCTTTCAAAATGGATTGCATCATCTCAGGGAAGCCCTCCCCACCGGAAGCCAAGCAGGGGCACCTTTCAAGGTGGCAGAAAGAGTAGGGAGTGGATCCACGGGGCCCTGTCTCCAACATTGACAGTGAGCTCGTGTCAAACATTCGAGGGAGTGTAAAGACCCGTCCCGTACGAAGACATGATTGAAGCGTTTCACGATAAAATAGTGTTCGGGAGCGTCAAAGACATTAAAACAATTGCAAGTGTCGGGTCCTTCCGTGCAGGCATCTGCACTATAGACACAATCGGAAAGATGGAATCCATGCTCGCTCAAGACCACCTGGACGGGAATGGGAAAGTGGGTCGCGAGTTGTTGAAATTTCACTATCCCCGCTAAACGTTGCAAGCGTCGTCTATAAGACGACCAGCGTGAGACGTTGTCTCGCAAAACGGGGAGAAGATGGTGTTCCAAGTCACCCAGGAGAGAATCGAACGAGGTCATCATGAAGAGAATAAGAAATGTTGACAACAGAGCAAACCAAATGAAAGCTCGTGTGGAAGGCTCAACCTTATTAAACACTCTCCAATCTTTCTAAAAAAAATTTAAAGAATAATTTTTTTTTAGAGAGATTGGTTGTAAACTTTATTTGCATCTGATAGATGTTTGAAACTTTATTTTTGCTTCTGAAAGATATTTCAAATTTTATGTGTTTCTGAAAGATATTTCAAATTTTATGTGCGTCTGACAAATATTTCAAACTTTGCTTCTGAAAGATATTTCAAACTTTGTTTGCGTCTGACAGATATTTCAAACTTTGTTTGCGTCTGACAAATCTTTTAAACTTTATTTGCTTCCGACAGAGGGTTTGGGAAACCCACTCTGGATCACGTCATACATCCTTTGCCAACATTTACTATTTTCATCCGTCCAATGCATGGCCCGGGGTAAATAGTGTTGTTCAATCTCTAAAATTTGTTTCAATCATGCTTCGGTGGGTTCACCGTGCATCACTCGTTCTTGAAACACCATCGATTCCAATAAAACGTGAATCACACAATCATGAGGGGGCTCTTCTCCCCGAGAACACACTAAACAATCTTGTTCACAATAGCATGCATCCGAAACTACAGACATGGTCGGACACGATAGATTGAAAAAAAAACAAAATTTCAAAGCATCCTACACTAGACGAGTAAATGAAATGAGGGTGGTAGAAAGCTTTTAAACTTTTAAAGAGCACGGAGTTGTAATACACGCAGCACTCGAAGAGAACAACTCTAGCTAGACAAGAAATAAATTTATCTTAAAAAAATTTTTTTTTTTTTAGGGAGAGAATGTTTAAGAGCAAACACTTTGCAGATTACATTTCAGAGCAAATAATTTGCAGCTTCTCTTTTTCAACATGACCGACACGTACGATGTGTTGAGCCTGTTATCCACCCCTGGTTCCCCTTTGCCCTCCATGGCTTCTCCTTCACACCCTGAGTATTCTCTCGAGCCGCCAAAACTAAACTCACCCCAAGACCCTCGACGACGACGTCGTTTCTCCTCGTCTCGACGACGCCCTCCTTATGCATATCGATTTCCCCAGCACCACGCTCAAGTCTTTTTCCATACGCACGGTCTGGACGTGTTGTGCCTCCGAGACCATGGTTTCACGCTCACCAACGGGGTCGTCTCGTAAGCTTCGGATCGCGTCGGGGCGCATGAAGTGTTCAACTCTTTGCATTATCTCAATGTCGGCACCCTCTGTGTGACCGACTCTCGTTCCAAGCAAGACTTTAGGGACCTTCAAGCGAAATGGAGCGCTTTCAATCCCTTCAAACGCATCCCCGTCATGCTCTTAAAATCCCATGCACGAGGCGAATGTCCCTTTTGCCACCAGACGGAATGTCGTCGTTGGATTGCCGTGCAAGGCATGTGTGCCATTCTCCACCAACCTCTCAACCCCATTTTTCACTCGCATCCGGCTGACACGTCTATAAAAGGAGGACGCGGGTCGACGCTTCTCGTCAGTTTGCAGCATGGATGCCTTCCCCGAGCACCTCTCCTCCACCGTGGTGCCCGTGACGCTGCCCGAGAAACCCGATGCGTTGGAATATGCCGCTCAACAGGGCCAGGTGCGAGCGGGCATCCTCTACCAGGAGCCTCACGCCAAACGCGTGTTTACCTTATTTCGTCAAGATGCGTGGTACGACCAAAAGATGTTGATGGACAATTTCAAGCGGGCCGTGCTGGAAGCCAAGCACGTCAACGAATTACGACCCAACGCTATCCTGTGGAAAAAAGTGTCCAAAAGCCTCTTGAAAAATCCAGATCGTTTGCTCAAAAATACCGACAAAAGAATTGTCTACATCTATGGCAACATGTTTTTTGTGAAAAAAGACTTTACCTTTGGTTTGAGAACGGTGCACCCCGGAGAGGTGCATTTCATTCAAACGACGAAGGTGCCCCTGCTGCTCTACGAACTGCCCCCTTCCAGTCTCCAGTGTCGAGCCCGACCCAACGTGAACGAGAAGAGTTTCGAGCCCTACGACCAAATGCTCTACCATCGGACCATCTTGGAGCCACACACGGCCTATCCGATCCCGGCGGGAACCCACTATTTCCTGTTGACGGTTCAAAAAACCGTTTTTGGTCTGGACCTGATCCCCGAATCCCTGTTCCCTCAGCTCCTTAAAAAGGGATTTCACCTGGGAGATTTTCGAAGAAAAAAAACGTTGGATCAAACCGCCTACAAGCTATCGCCTCCGACCCCAGTGCTTGGACTGAAGCGATCTGGGGAGGAGACGCGCCCCTCCAAGAAACGAGGATGCATCCAGAGACTTGGGCCTGTTCAGATTCCACAACCTGAGCTACTCTATCCCCAGCCTGTGCAGATTCCACAACCTGAGCTACTCTATCCTCAACCTGTGCAGATTCCAGGACCTCAGCTCCTCTCTCCGCCACCTGTGCAGATTCCAGAACATGAGCTCCTCTCTCCACCACCTGTGCAGATTCCAGAACCTGAGCCGATTCCAGAACCTGAGCTCATCTCTCCTGACCCCGTGCCAGAGCCCGAAGCTGCTTGGTTCGACCAACTCCTAACGTCCTTCTCTGGACCCGAACCCTCGGTGCTCCACCTGGTGCCCTCGCTCTTTCATGAAAACAATGAACTCATGACCTTCCTGGAGACTTTTGAACACGATATGGCGATGGAGCCCCTGGACTTGTCAATGCCCAAACTCTCCCCTTGTATCCGACCCTCTGTTGGATTTAAAGCCATGCAACCTCTGAATCTGTCTTGTAGAGTATGATAATGATCAATAAAAAAATGATTATTTTTTTAAAAACACAAGTCTCCTTCTTTGTGTCCGAATGATACAACATTTATTGGACCCGTTGCAAACAAAAAGTATTATTTTTTAAAAAACAAGTCTCCTTCTATGTGTCCGAATGATACAACATTTATTGGACCCGTGTCAAACAAAAAGTATTATTTTTTAAAAAAGCAAGTCTTTTTCTCTTTGTGTCAGAATGATCCAACATTTATTGGACCAGTGTCGACATCGCACGACGATCCTGTTTGGCAATTTGGGTCGCTGGCCGATCGAGTCACGTATTACGAGCACGACTATCCTTACACCATCCTCATTGAACCCAATTTCGGAGTGCACGTGCCTCGGTGGTTTGGAAAGACCGTGGTCGTGTTTACTAGTCACTTGGATTTGACGTGGGATCCAGGCGTCGAGTTGAGATTCTTTCAACTGGGTCGTCCCCCGTCTCGCCGAGTTTGGGAAGCCCATCAACCTCACAATAAGGAGGCCTATACGTTGAATCTCACAAACTGCACGCGCCTAGCGGATGTGTACGTGAGACTATTAACGTGGTTGGATGATTGGGAAATGCATCGAGACGACCACCTTCCTTGGCGCCTGGTCATGCCCCCAGCTTGGAAACGGGCGTTGGAACCCCACGTGGATCGCTCGCATCGGAAGGCCTTGGAATATGGGATGCCAGTTGACGTCACGCTCCTCGAGCCTATATAACGCCAGCCTCTAGCCAGCAGAATCATTCCTTCTCAAATGCAACATGTCTCATCTAGCCTTTTTTGCTCATGCCAACGTGTTTCATCGTGGGGGTAAGCCTGTCCCCGTCGAAGTCTCCATTGCCAGCATTTCGGAGGATCCACAAGTCATGTGCATCACCGTGGATCATTCCAATTTGATCACCAACTCGAAAGATGATCGGGCCAATCGGTATATATCAACGAACGTCTCCATCTCAAAAACCACCTACCTGGATCCGTGCCCCTCGAATACCTCAGCTTTTGCGTCAAGGGTAAATTTGGTCAGCTGGCGCAAGGCAATCGAGGCCTCATCGTGGTCAAGGGAACCGACCAGCGCAAACTCTTTGAGCAGCTGGGGTTGTTTACCATCAGCTTGGAGACGCTGCCAAAGTTCCAGGATCTCCATGACCGTACGCTTCCCGATCACCTGCACGATGAGGTGCACGAAAATTATGACATTTCCGAGTGCACCATGGTCAAATCTTATCGGTTTGCGCATTATCTACAGCATTTCAACAAGCTGCAGGCCGAATGTCAGAAACAAATGGCTGATTTAG
The DNA here is from genome assembly GCA_019973975.1 of Trichonephila clavata. Taxonomy (NCBI): domain Eukaryota; kingdom Metazoa; phylum Arthropoda; class Arachnida; order Araneae; family Nephilidae; genus Trichonephila; species Trichonephila clavata. The sequence continues at coordinate 8,061 of BMAO01001693.1, read as the reverse complement.
TGGATAAAATGTGTAACATTGAACTGTTAAACTGTACATATTGAACATTGAAATATTAAACTGTACCTATTGAACTGAACCGAAAAAAGGGGGACCGAGTCGACACAAGAGTCAACTCGGTCCCCCTTTTTTTGGGTGAAGGAAGGTGCCAACGTTGGAGAGGGCCTCTCTTTGAAAACTTGTTCTCAAACGAAAGATACATTAGACACTAAACCATTGAAACTCACCTACCCCCTTCGTGACACGCCAAGATGGCAACGTCGTGAGATGGTTCGCCTCCAATGTTCTAACAACACCCCTATTGGAATGATTCTCTGTCTTTTCTCGACATACCAACGTTGTAATGCCTACACTTCATAGGTCGCTGCTTTCCCCCAGCTTGACTTGTCTCCCTTTCATTTACCCTCCCTGACCTACCTCCATTACATGGGTCGTTGCTTTCACCCAGCGTGACAATTCTCCATTTCATTTGTGGCTCACCCCCTCCATTTTCATCCTTCGTCTAGGATGAAACTTTTTTTTTCTCGTGCCCCATCCGACATATTTTTTTTTCCAGAGGAATTTGAAAATTTTTTTCGATAAACACACCATAGGGGACACGATTCTGACCAAAAGAGCCCTTTCGAAAAAGGTCGTTTTCCATTTTCAATAATTTTTTGAAAGGGTCACCGTGCTCGACTATTTTTTCGACCGACTGTATCCACTCTAAATCTCGGAAGTGGAAGTCAGAACAGTTTTATGCATGGTTGCAACTCATAATAACATGGTTCGTCCTCTATAATCGTCCCATATTTTTTGTTGATCGTTTGATATTCAATAAACGTAGTCCAAGAACAACGGAAAAATTTATGCCTCTCTCTATTTGAGCCAAGTGGCCACCATAACCTAATGGTCTGGTATATGAAACCGTGGTTAATATTGACGAATCAAGAATTCCATTCCCGATGCAGACCTAGTCCAACCATATAGAAAGGATGACGAGCAGGAAATCTGCCGAAGCTGAAAATTCTTATGTTGGCAATTTGCAGAAGAGTGGTACCAGTTCAGATGACGTCCTCGTCACTTCACCTCAGTTAAAATTTACGTGTTCCACCACGAATAGCCTTCTGCTCCTTTAGAGTGCGGTGCTAATATACACTCAATCCGAACTAGTAAGCATCGGATAGTAAATATATAATCAATCAGATAATTTAGCAAAGCCTCTATCTGGCTACAGCTTTCTTGCTCTGATGGAAATAAGTTTTTAGTGCAATTGTATTGTTATAAACATTATTTCTACTTAAAAATCATTCACGTAGATAGGTTGATGCACATTAAATCTTTTAATACTGATAGTAAACAAATAGGCTTGACAAGAATGTGGGTGATTGACTTTCAGGGCATGTATCGATCTCGTCAAATGAGGTTGGTTGAAAAATACGGTGCTTTAGTTATGTTTACGAGCCGGCTGGATGGCATAGTTGGTTTGTCACTGGCCTTCCACACCCAAGGTTGCGGGTTCGACCCAAAACGGTGGATTTTCGTGATGTAGAAAATCGACAGCGGCCATGTTGTATGATTATACAGCATGTAAAAGATCACTAGAGTGTCTGTTTGTCTTGGGCACTCTCAGCAAAATTAAATCCTGGTACAATTTCGCATCGTCAGAACTTAGGTGCCTCTCTCTGTGGAGGAAACTGGGCGTCAAAATTACCTGGGGCGATTGGTATCCGCCTATATGGCGCCGCACTAAAGAGTGATACCAGCTCTTGGGGATGTACTGGGTCTGCAATGGTAAAAATACCAATCCGCAGCCCATTGGACAAAAAAAAGTTATGTTTTCGAAGATTTGTCCCATGCAAATACAGGCCGCCTAAAGTGTTTCTAAAACAAAATATTAACAAACCCGAGCTAACGGTTGCAGTTTGTTGAGTAAAAATACTATCGAACGCAGTCTGTGATATTTCAGTTGGAGATATGTATTGGAAGAGTATTTTCAGGGTTTCCACCTCGTGATGGGCTGATACACGTTAAATGTATCAGATGAGTAAATGAGAGTTGTATTATTGTCACGCTAGAAAGCAACATAAGGGCTATCTGAACTTGAGCCTCGGTCGAGTGACGAAGACGACAAATTAATCAGCCTCTTCCGTTTTATAACTAACAGAACGACGGGACGCCATTCAGCATGAGCAGGCTTTACGTTCATCAATCTTCTTCCGAATTACGTTTTCTGTGCCCCTAGAGTTCAGACTCATAGCACATAGGCTACGAGCACTTCACTCTAGTTACTGGACTACAGTGGCTACATTAAGTATATCAGGACAAAAAGCTCTGATGATGGCATGGTTTAGATGAGGACAGTAGGATGTCGGCTAAAGTGTCTAAATCATCATTGGCTCCAGCTTCAAAATCATTTCGAGAAAATGTTGGGCTTAGCAATTCTGCGCCGGCAGAAGGATTGTTTGATTATTTACTAACTCCCAACTTAGAAACTATGGTAGGGTTGTTGAAAACGGATCTCATACGACTGAATCATGGCCAAGTACTATGGGCGCGTTTGAACTGCTCCCTCTTTTAGAAGCATCCCCAACACGAGGAGGGCATATGAGGACTTTGACTTTCCGACACGCATCAAATCTTCTTTGTGGCGGGTCTTTAATGACTTCAGAATTCAAACCTATGTTTCGATAATTGTAATCATTGTCACCAGCTTACGATCATGAATTCTTGGTTACCATTTCACCTTGGAAAACTTTGCAATTAGTGAAAGTCCAATAATCTGGGGTTGGTTTAAATTTTGCGTTGTGCTAATTTTAAATAATGAACAAAATGCATTTCTAAAGATTTTTATAATAATTATTTGGCAACACTAAAAATTACTGTTCGAAGAAATGGATGGTATTTTTTGGTTCATGTGAAAGCATTACCCTGCACTATTGCCTCTGGTAAACATTGATATTGGCTCTCTAGAGCTGAGTTTTTTAATTCAAGGAAGAAATGGAAGCTCCGTTTATTGAATATTACTTCTTTTGTACAACCTGTTACGCATTTCTTCCAGAAATAGAGGCCAGTCATGCTGACCTCTACCATTTACTTTCCAGTCTTTCAATATTCCCTTGCTGTCAATGTAGAAGAAGCGTGACGAATGGAATGGACGTGTTCTGGTTCCCAAGTTTCCAACCTCAGAATAATTCTTTCTGTTGTCTTAATTGCCGAATAATTTTCGGATCCAAAATTGCCCTGCTAATGCATGTAGAATCCATGCATCATCGTTAAATCAAAAGAATTATCATTAGATGTTTGTAGATTGCATGTCGATCTTAATACTAGAAGCACCACTGAAATTATTTTGACAATGTTGTCAATTTTCCATGATGTACTTCAAAACACAAACAAGCACCAAATGTTGCATTTTTAAACTTTTTTTTAATGTGCCTCAGTGCGTATGGGAACAGTTTTTAAAATGAATATTTTAATTATTAAAGTAAAATATTTTAAATGCCTTAAACAGCCAATGAAGGACATTATGACCTCCCACCCCGTAAGAAAAATGACCGTTTAACAAGTGAAATTCTATTTTGAATTTTCTAATACCTTGTTTTTGTGTGAATGGAGAAACATGCTACTATTGTAGTGATGGCTAGTAGGAGATGAATAAACTTCAGTTTGGCTTAGTTTCAATGATGCATAGTTACGAGAAGGAGCAGTCTTCTTGCTCATGAGTGCAACTTAGAGTAATTCTAACCACTTTAAATCTTCTTTGAAATGAGCACATATCCTAGCGGTGTGGTCACACGAGGGAATTTTTAAAAGAATGTAGTCCGTCTAGAGCTATAGCCCAAAACTGAACTCGATCAACTCTTTCCAACAGCGTTCTCAAAGCTACAAATCACATCCAAATAGCAATTATAGGGTTGAGTAGACAAAAGCGTTTTGCCATCCTGGAGCAATTAAATTTATATATCAGAGAAGACCTTACAGATTAAGATGTTAATGTTGATAACGTGGATTTATATAGAATGTGTCGTCTTCGGAAAGAAATAACAGTGATGCTGCGGAATGTTTCGGCAATCTGATTTTTCATACTATAAGCAAAGATCAGGCACGTACCAAATCCTTCTACTAGAGATTGCATATCATCTATTTATCTAATAGCAAGTCGATCAACACATTTTGTTCTTAACATTGAGACAAATCCTCACCTACTTGGAGATGACAGCATCTGGTATGTCTTTTTTTTCCCTTCTATAATTGGCGTGTGGAATACTAAACATTCAAAGCTTTACGCAACTGATTTATGATAAAAAATTCGATCTTTTTTGAAAGAGACTATGATAAAAAACTTTTCCGTGAAACCATGTGATACTTCATATATGATGTACGAAGCAACTAAGAAAAGTAACTGTCGACCAAGAAATTTAAACTAATTTCTAAAACCTTGTGCAAGCTGATTAAAAATTTGTTGTTTTTGATTATGTACAATAACTATAACCATTGCTGAACAATTTTTTTTCATTTAAATGAAATAGGTTCGCTCAATACAAGTCAAATAAATGGCATAAATTCGAAAAAAATTTTTTGTCTAGCAACTAAATAACATCAGAATATTTTTTAGATAATTATATTTATTTGATGAGGGATGAAAAACAGCCAGTTGATTTTCGCTTAAGGCAGTGCGATAGTCTTTGATGTTTTTAAAACACCCTTTTGACATATTTGAACTGAATTCCAGTATAATTTTCAATCTTTAAATACCTCAATTTTACTTTGAGAATTTATTGTTACGGTCGTGGAAGAAGTACGCTCGAATTGGTGCTTTGCGCAGCAGATGCCATTCACTCTTCCGAAATCAATCGGATACAGACCGTAAAATGAAACAAATGAACATTTCATTGTTACATGAGACCAAATAAATCTTCTGCAAGGAGTGAGAGATTAAAGACCAATTTTTGGTAAAATGGGTCGCAGTCGGTTTCAAGCCTGCATATTGTTGTATTTCAGCTAGTCTAACTGGGGATCATATTAAGAAAAAAATTTTTATTTATAATTCTGTTTTCTTATAACCTGTACCTTTTCTAAAGAATAACTTATAGTAAAATATATTGATTTAATATCGTCATTTATATATGATCTCATTTTGAAAACAAATCAATAAGTATTAGGAAAAAACGAACATTTAAATCTAAATAAATTAATAAAAACTGAAATCTTAAAAACTGTTACATATTGCAATTTGAACACGGTTTGTTGTTAGTTATTATTTTCTTTGATTGGGCTTGAATTTCTTATGAAAGTCTAATTGACCTTCAAAGGCGGCTTTAGGCAAGTCAAAAATCCCGCAGTTCTAGTGTTTAAAAGAATTCATCCACAGAATATCTGAAAACATATTTCCAATCAGTATTCTGCTTGTGGACCAATTTTTTTCATGATTGAACACAATAGAACCCCTTCAAGAGCACTAGTTAGAATGCGTAACCACATTTTTTTAAAAACAAGTGAATCTAGAAAACTGTGTGCAACTAAATGTTCAAATACTTTTAAATAGCTTGTGTACTATAAATGAACAACACATGGCAGTAGCATACCATTATCAGTCTTTAGAACGTGAATTCGTTAGTTTCTAGTGAGAGAGGGAGATTTTAATAGCCTATCCCTTTGAAAATGAGAGGCTGAGGCAGTCTTGGGGTCACGAAATAGTGGCCGGCGTGTCACGAATTCGAACCTATCGCCACCGAAGCCCTGCCGTGAAAAGGGGCTTATGGACGCAAAATATGACGAGGCTCAAACGTTTTCCCAATTATGAGGTGTGAGAAGAAATGGGGTGCCAGCTAGGTGTCGTCCTATTCCATTGGCCACGAATCAAAATTACGAGGTCCAACAGCAAAAGCACCTCGAGAAGCTGAACGGCGTGACGTTAATATTCACTCACTAACTTGCGAGTGAGATTTTGTTGACGTCACATTATAAAACAACTCGAGGGCTATTGGCGACGGACTTCTCAAGTTTGAAACATGATCAAGGGATGGAGTTCATACCCGAGTTGACACCCCTCCGAAACTACCACACCACGCAGGTGAGATGGCTTTGTGTCATGATATATTTAAATCGCATTAGCCCTTCTGCAGGGCAGATCTTCAGTGGCCAGGGCATTCGAAATTGAATAAAGCCAGTCACACTCTGAAATTATACGAGTACTAATGCGATGGATCTCGCCCCTTTGAAACATAGTTAAGTAACGGGAACCTTACCAAAGCTGATATCCACTTTCCGAACTAACTCACCACATATTTAGAGAGGACTTTGAACCTCGATAGATTTAAAGCGCATGAATCCCTCTACGCGGATGGTCTTTAGTGGCATGATGACTCAAATCCATGACTTTCTGAACACCTGTCACCAATTCTTAACCTTGATCACTAGGCTACCACGACCGAGGAAATAGGATATCAATCATAGATATTATTACAATGGTTTCTTAGTAAATGCGTAAAAGTTATCTATTCTTAGACTTGGACAACGACTATAAAATTCTAGTACTAGTGTTATTATTTTGGATCTTGTTTTTCTTTTATTTAGGTTGTTGTTTGCAGCTATGCAAGAGATGTTAAAATCGGATCTGGTAATTTCGAACCACGTATTCAGGTGACGAAGACAATTCCTGTGCTCACACCCCTCTCCGAGTTTCCATACTACATCATAGTGAGGATTTTAGTCTCGGCAGATTTAACGTACGTCAGCTCTTTATGTGTTGGGTCTGTCATCATACCAGGACTTGAATCCTCGATTCGGCAACACTGACTACGAAGTCATGACCTTGATCACAAGCCTACCGCAATGTGTCATCTGTTTCTTACTATTGGTACTATGTTAATGATGTAAATGAAAGAAATTGTAAATATATATCTATATTGAATGGCAACACATAAGGAACAAGTACTTGAAGGTGAGTGTTTTTTTTCCTTCCAATCGTGGAAAAACTGCTTTATAGATTTTAATAAGGTCACCAGAGCAGATGCTTTTAATTCAAGGAAGAAATGGATGCAGAAGCAATTTCTAAGGACTTTTATTGCCGAGCATGTTATTCTCAACTCCGACATTTATTCGTCAGTCACGTGGATTCCTTTTGGTATTATCAAACTGTACTCACTTCCGCTTACAGTCGATGTGGAAGAAGATTTATTGTGGAATGGACGTTGAACAGCACTCAATGACGCCTCAAGTGGAAATTTTAGATGCGGTGGCTGCCAGTTAGTTTTCATGTCTAAAGAATCTCTGACAATGCACGCTGGACCACCTAACCACTTCTGAATCAATTTTTAATATGCACTACCTAGACGAATTTTTTAAATTGCACACCATGTCTACAAAACATGATTTTAATGTGATGTCTTGTAAACATGATTTTTACTAATTCTCAATTGACGTGTTTTTAACGATGAATGTAAATAAATTCTTTTACAAATGTTTGAATCATGTTTCACTTATTTATGATAGAAGTTAATGTGATTGATTTGCTTTGGTTTGTAATTTACTTGATGTGAAATGTGATTCGAAAAAGATTGCAATAAGATTTTTATTTAAATTTTGTAAGAGAATTCCATTAAAGACCGATGAGAAATACTATAAAAGCTCGTTGTTATTAAATAACAGCTTGAGGTGAGAGAGAAAGTATTTGCAAATTCCTGCTGGTTACTAAAATTCTACTGTCTTTCAAATGAAACTTTAAGTTGTGTTTGTCTTATTACACTTACGATGGCTAAGTTTGACTTCATTAATAGAGAGGAATGACAATTATTTAATATAAAAAGCTTGTTACCTATTAGTCTAGATTTATTTAAATTTTAATTATTTTGTATTGCTTTTTAAAATTTTGAGCTTTTAAGCCTTGTTCTGTGGTTGTTTTCAATTTTGATTTTTAGAGCGTTTAAATTAAATAATTGAACCATCTTTCCTGTAATACCAATCAAAGTGTATTAGAGTTTAGTGTAGTTTCATAATCAAATTATTTTCAAACTAACATTAAGACTGCGATAAACGAATACGAGCTGTCAGTAAATTTAATTCGTTTTTTTTTTTGTT
>BMAO01001692.1:0-26996 GCA_019973975.1 Trichonephila clavata | reverse complement strand
TTAACACAGAGTGGAATGAAAAACTATAAAATTAAAATTAAAAAAATTAAATGTTTTTATCAAATAGTATTCTTTTTTTTTTTTTTTTGAATGTTTTTTTCAGTGAATGTTAGCATATAACTAGGTTTTCCCCCAAAAGTGGATTTTTAACACTTATATATGTTTAATTAAACATCCAAATGTTTCAAGAGCTATCTGTAGAATTTTTTTTATTAGTATTTATTGATAATGGATTTAAATTAATATATTTTTTTAAAATTAAAATGCATTCAATGCATTTCTGAGATTCATTTAAAATATTTATCAGTATCGAAATTTTTGTTCTCTTTCATAAAACTTATAGTTTACTTTAAAATAATGCGTAATTGCATGAAACTTTTTTCCCCCCGTATCAAATATTTCATAAAATTCTCACAATTTTACTTCAAGAATTAAAATAGTAGTGAAATTTTGTAATTTGAAAAATTTATACTTTCTGTTCTTTTTTCAGCATACAACTATTTTTAAAAATGCTACAGTTTCCTTTCCGGGAAAAAACTAAAAAAATTAAATGTTTTTATCAGATAGTATTATTTTCTTTTTGAATGATTTTTTTCAGCGAATGTGTACTTATAACTAGGTTTTTTACATAGTGTTTTTCTTAGCAGTTACATATGTTTAATCAAACATCCAAACGTTTCAAGAGCTATCTGTAGAATTTTTTTATTATTATTTATAGATAATGTGGATTTAAATTAATATATTTTTTAAAATCAAATGAATATTTCTATTATTTCCTTATTAAATTAATTATTTGTTAATAAAAGGTATAACGCCTATTATTTTGGATAAAAATACGTTCTAGAGCCTGGAATAAATATTTGTCCTCAGTGCCAGCCTAGCGGTAGCTAGGCTTCTACTTCAGTTACACAGTATACCTAAGAAAGGGAGTAAATAAAGTGAGAATGATAGGTTCGCCTAAGCTAAAACTAGCTTCGGTGGTCAGGAGGTGGTGGTGGGAGGTGGAACATAGTTTCCGTAAACGGAAAACAGCTTTTTCGTTTCGTTCTTCAATCCGAAAAGGGGGTTTTCGTTACGTTTAACAGCATGGGGGGGGGTGGAATTCTTAGAAATCAGGTAGTATCTTCGTTGCGCTATGAGGCAAACGGTACATGAGGTGAGGCTGGTTCATGAAGTTAGATTGAGAGCTAATCGTTGGGTTGTCATGATTGCAGAATGGAAAGTTGCAGAATGGATTGCAGAATGGAAAGTTGAGGAAAGATTCGCTATTAGGGTGTGGATGGGTTCAACACAAAGTTCTTCGTGGAGAACAGATCTTGGGATGTACCTGTTTATTATGAAGTCTTTGAATATCATTTAATTGTGTGTTACTGGCAGATCCCCAAATGGGGCATGTATACGTTAAGATGGGGCGAAGATAGGTTTTGTAAATAAATATCCGGTTATTTAAAGAGAGTTTGGATTTCCTTCCAATCAGTACGTTCTAGAGAGAGACATTTTTAAGCTAACTGTAAGTAGCGATTGATTGATTAATGAAAACCTGAAAATTATTTTATTATTTTAGATTCCTAAAAATTATCTATTATTAAAAAATGATGACTTTTTTTTTTACTCAAGCATCAAAATAGTTTTCTTTTATTGTTTAAATTTATTATTTTTTTACTAAAGCAATATTGTTTTCGACATGTCATGAATAGAAACTTGAAGATAAATCTTATATCTGAGGGGAGAGTCAGGGGGAAAATAGTTCTACACTCAAATAAGCCACTGTAACACAATGCAGTAGAAAGAGAACTGAAACATCTTTGACATTAGTAAGATCTGGAAGATATTTTTTTTTTTCGAAAAAGGGAATTGTAGTGACGTTTATATAAAGGAATCACACACATACCAGGAACTTTGATAAAGGAAGGTGAATTTCCATGGCAGTATGTTATGCATTCGAAACAAATTTTAATAAAACACTCAAAATACTTAAAACAATCATTTAATAATTTCTTCTTTTATAAAGATAACTGCATGAAACATTTTTCCCGTGTGTCGAATATTTCAAAAAATCCTCACAATTTTACTTCAATATTTAAAATAGTAGTGAAATTTGAAAAATTTCTACTTTTCTGTCTTTTTTCAACATACAACTATCTTTAAAAAGGCTACATTTTCGTTTCCGGGGACTAAAAAATTGCAACGAAAGAACTGAAAACTGAGTGAGTGATTTTTTAATTCGCACTGTTCGCCTATTCGAGGGTTATTGGCGATGGACCTCGAAATTTTCAACCATGGTCAAGTGACGAGGACGACACCTGCGCTTTCACCCATCTCTAATAATAAGAACACCACACCAACGCAAGAACAAATTTCGAAAAAGGGAGTTTTAATGAAATAGTTAAAGAAATCACTCACATCGCGCACATAAGAGCTATCGGCCTGAGGGAAACACGAAATTTCCATGGGGATGAAGTTATTCACTCGGTGAAAGCCCGTGCAACGCCGGGCTAAGCGGAGAGGAAAGAAACAAAGAAATCAAAGTAATTTCGAAAAATAATATTGGAAGTGTTGAATTTGTGAAGAGAAGGGAAAATGTTAAGCGACAAAGCCATGACACGCACTCACGGGTCATGCACTCACATCGTACGCGTCAAAACCACACACAAAAGTGTTGGCGTCAGAAAGAAAGGAGGAAATTAACATGGGGGGATTAAGTTATACCCTCGGTATAAGCCCGTGCAACGCCGGGCCATGAAAGCTAGTTTATTACATATATAGTGAAAATCACTTAACACGAAACTGAAGGGACTGAAATATTTTTTTGAAGAATTTTGTTAAAAGAATTTCGTGTTGAGAGATAGTACAAAAAAAAACATATCAACAAAATTAAGTTTATCAGAGCTTATTTTATCTACATCGAATGTATATGCATGTATTTCATAAAAATCAGTGGAACAAAAACATTCACAAGAATTAAATTAAAATTAATACAAAATTTTAAAGTTTTTTGAAAAACAAAACATTTATTGAGTTTTTGGAAAATAATCTAATATTTTTCTTTGCATTGGCTTTTTTAGCATCAAACTGTCAACAAAGTGTTCGATGTCGTTCATTTTGTTATTCATTTCACCATTGGAATGCGTGTGTGTGTCTTAAAACTGCGCACACTTTGTATTGTGTTAAGATAAAAGCACTGCAAATTTCTAAATCTTTAGTGAAGTAACAAATATGAAAAAAAAAAAAATGTTTGTAAAAAGTCACGCAATTAAAATATGTTACGATCTGGTATTTTCAAATCAGGCCATATATTCAAGGGAAATCTACACAATGTTTCATAATACTTATTATCTAATGTCTTAAATTTAATCATTGGCATTTTTTTTCAACTATCTTTTATAAACTAGGAAACTGCATTTCATGAAAGGTTTCTGTAATATACTCCTGGGTATAAAAAGCTGCACTTTGAGCAATAATTCTATATGTTTAATTAGAACATTAATTTTTATTTTATATTAAAATATTTTTTGTATCTTTTATTGTTTTTTAAAGAGCCGCAGCTGAGTTGTGATTTGAATTTTGATTTTAGCAAAGGTCTATCATGTGAAACTCTGCAAGTGCTAATTATAACGTGAAACGGGTGGTATTGTGTACAAGTTAGGATAATACTAGTTAGCGACCCAATTTATGTGCCACAGTGGTTGTCAAGCTTTTTAAACTCACGTAATCCTTAGAACTATAAGGTATTTTCAGGGCGCTCCATTCCACACACACACAAATACTATAAAGAATGCAATTAAAAAAATGATATTTTGAAGTAGATCAACATGTTATAGGTACTTCATGTAAAGACAATTTTTTAAAAAAGTACTATATTTTTCATCAAAATTTTTACTGTGATTTTTCAATATAATTTATAATTACTAGTAATATTAATTTGTGATATAAGTAACACTTACTCATGTGTTATATTCAGTAACTAGAATATGTGCTTGTTATACAAACTGTTAAAGTCTAAATCTATTGAAATCATCTGCAATCACATTTCATATTCTCTCTCAGTGTTTCATTTTTTTTCTTATATTTTGTTCTTTTTTCCCCGCAGATACATTCAAAAATGTTTTTCCATTTAAATGCATAGTTTTGAAGGGCATTAAAATGTTTAAACTGTGAAACAAATTCCATGTATTTTGCATGAATTTACATCCTAAAATTTAGGAGCTGTTCTTGCGTAAACTTAGATTTTAATGGAGAATCTGATGATCTATTAAAAGTTACTTCTCTTTCATTATAGGTATTATTTCCGCAAACGGAAAAAGGTGCATTTTCCATTAGAAAACTATTTAGCTTTACAGGACATTATACTAACGAGTATAAAATCATTTCATTGAACTCCGGAATAGTAAGCAATAGAATATAATGTTAATAAACTCCAATTAATTATGCTAATCAATATTTAAATTTCATTCTAGATAAGGGCTTTGAAGATTTGACTTTCTTCTTAAATCCTAAAAATGATTTTACTTTTTAAAAGGATAGGGATACTAAGGATTTAAATAGATGAATATTTTTTTGCTAATAAAATTGAAATTTTGCTGATATTTCTAACTAAGCAGTAATAATCAAACAAAAAAGAAATTCATATTTTATTGAATTTTACTGTTTGAGGTAAAAACTACAGTATAATGACAAAAAAAAAACCTTTGTATGAGAAATAAAAAATCCAGTTAGTTTTTATTTTTTACAAATTTAGAGAAATGCATGATTGGTCTGTTAAGTATATTAATTTAAAATTTTTTTCTCATTTTTGCATTCTATCCACAAAATTATCATATTAATCATATTTTTATTGGATCTAGTCTATAACTAAATCTAAATCTAATGTTAGAATTTTTTGAAGATTGACTATGATCTCTGAAAAGATCTAAATCTTATTGATTAAAACGTTTATTTTTGTTTTGTAAAGAGAAAAGTAATTTCTAAAACATTCTTTTTTCACATTCAAAATTTCACTGTTAGTATAATTTTCAGCATTTAGTAGTATTAATATATTTTTAAAATCCAATTCTGAGTTTTTGATATTTGTATGATATTTTTTAATATGCAATAACACTTTTTAGAAAATTGTGGGTTATGGAATACATAAATTTAAATATCTTTCCATAGAAAGTATGCAAATTTTGTTTTAACTTTTACATCGATATTCAGACTAAATAAATTGTAATTTTGTCTTTAATTGCAGTTGAAGTTGGTTGAATTACTGAAATATTGTTAACTCTTGCATGGGCACTTAAATGAAGTGCTAGCTTTAAGATCAGCCAATTCTTTATTTAAGTCATTTGAAAATCTAAACAAAAATACCCAGAACTCGCAAAAGCGAATCATTTAGACACTCTCTTTGGGGGATGGGGAGAGAAAAAACGGACATGGCTATGGTTTTTTATTTTATTATGTGCCAGCTGCAAAGGTCGTTGTTTGTCGGAAGGAGAATGCATACAGTGAGCGGATGGACCGGTCAGCTAAAGATCCTTATCAGAGAAAGAAAAGGGGTCCTATTAAAAATTTCACAGCGAGCAGCTTTTGCTTGAACAATAGAGAAGGGTCGTTTTATCCAAGGGGTCAAATTCTGCATAATACAACACAGTACCGGTTTGAGATGTTGGGAGGTTTCTTCCGCCAAAGGGGAAGGAAAGTGTTCATAGAGGCAACTAATTGCTTAACCCCTCTCCAACGGCTTTTCATAGTATTTTTAGCATTGACAACATGAATCTTTATCTGACAGAATGTAGCTGGATTTATAGTTTGTAAAATGCCTTACTTCGAAAGAGAGACAGGCAAAAATGAGAAAATATAAAACAGTAGGATGTGGAAATGGCAAGGTCAAAATCAACGGTCAAGCAGTTTTAAAGAGAGCTCATCGATTGTGTGGGGACAGAAAGACAAGCAAAACTGTTCTTTTTTTTACTCGTGTAAAAGGGGATATTTACCATACAAGGGATTACTTTCTTCTTTTGTAATAACTATCAAAATTCAAATACCAGAATATTGAATAAACTTAAAGCATAATATAAGAGATTAAACCACGAAGGATTTTCACTTTGAATTCAAGCAAAATAATTAAAATTAAGAAAGAGCTCAAACAATTAAATTTTTCTTTTGTGTGAAAATCATTAACTTTTCCTTTTGACCCCACTTAAACAAATGAATATTGCTGTTGCATTTTTTTAATAACAGCAATAATATTTTCTACCCATTTTTTTGATGCACTCCTCAATAAAGTTATTTTCAAATAAACAAAAATTTCTAATTAAATTTATATTTTATTTAGATCAAAAACATCGTAAATTAAAAAAAAAACTTATTTGTAGCAAAATCTAATGTGTACATACAGTAGCGCATATAAACATTTTTCAAGAGGGGAAGGGTCCATTGTAGAAAGTTCCCCAACTTGTATCATACCTCAAGACAAAACCAATTAATTCTTCTGATTTTGTTAACAAAAAATAGTAAAAAATAAATTACTGAATTAATAGCTAGTATTAATTAATAAAATAAATTGTAATTACAAGTACTTAATTAAATTTTGCATTATATACATATAGGATTATCATCAACTGAAAAAAACTCCAGGGCTTTGGAGGGGGTCACCCCCCCCTTGTGTGCGCCATTGTGTACATATCTTTTCACTTTTTACCAAAATTTTTGAAATTTATGGGAAGGGGGGGGGGCATAAACGATACATTTAAAAAAATAAAATTAAAGTATAAATTTGATTTCTTTTACGTGAAAATCTAATTTTTTTTCTGTCGAAAGGAGTAATTGAATTCTTTCTGAATATTTATACGATGTTGAAAAGAAAATATATAATACTTTTAAACTCGTTTTATAATTCAGTCTAAGAATTAGTGGCATGCACATACCACTTTTTGGGGGGGGGAGAGGGGTAAAAAACACGTAGACCTAAGCGCGAAGGCATAAGCTAGATGGCGAAAATTAAAAACTTGTTGGTCTAAGGAGGGGTATTGAACTCTCAAACCCTCCCCTTGTGTGTGTGTGTGTACGCCACTGATAAGAATTAATTGTATAGTGAATACATTCTCTTATATTTGAAGTTAATGGGGAATCCCAATAAGTTGGATTCAGATACACAAAAAATTGCTATACTTACACTATAAATCTATTTAACAAAATCAATGGATTTGTGTTTGATATATATAAAAAAACAAACCATTGAATTGCACTTTAATTAAAATATTCTTTACTATCTGGATTGAAATTAAAGTTTTGTCTGAAATTATAAAGTCAAGATATCTATCTTCATTAATTAATATATTTCCTTTTTATTATAATCTTCATTTGAAAATGTTGAAGTAATGAAATTCAATAACATTTGCATTTAATTTTCTTGTTGATAATAAGTGTTCCAAAGCGGTAGTAAAAATTTTCTTTCTTTCTTTCTTGTAGTAAACTCTGACGGCAAGTTTTCCTCATTCTGAAGCACAATTATTCCTACATAAAAAATGCAATAATGAAGTAAATTTGACAATATCAATTAAATTGACAATTACTGGATAGATATTGCAAATTAAAATTTGTATACAGCTTTCGCAGCCAGCAATACTCATAAAAAATGAATTATTTTCAAACTATACATAGTTTATTAACTAAAAAATGAAATAAATTTTTTTAAATGTATTTAAATAATAAAAACTACAAAGACCCATTAATTTTAAAAATAAAATTTGAGAAAACATATAGAACACGAACGTATATTTTTTTGCGGCAGTTTCTGAAAAGAAAAAAAAAAATGAATATAGAATTTTTTAGAAATATTCCCAAATTTTATATTGGAAAGATAGCTGCATTTTTAAGAATAACATTAAAGCTACTTTTGTATTTGTATAAATACATTTTGAAAAAACGAATGCAAAGAACGATAGCATTTAATTTTGACTCTTATTTCTTTATTGTGAATGTGGTGTGGCAGTTAGGGAAGGATGTACCATCTTCCGTCATCCTCTTCCTCTTAAAAATGTGTAGAAATAGCATTTCCAATAATTAAATATCAAACAACAAATTTTAAATTAAAACAAATGTAAAAATTGTTAATAACATTATTTAAGAAAGTAAGAGAGAGAGTTATATATATATTTACATCGCACTATAAAGCTGCACGAACGCTATTGATGAAGGTCCTCATTATTTTGAACTATGGTCACGTTTTGAGGAAGACACCTCAGCTCTCCTAACTTCCACACCACACCAACGATAGGAATTGGACCCCTCGACATATTTAACGTGCATCGGCCTCCTTTGCACGGCGGGTCTTCAGCGGTACCAGGCTCAAACTCATGATACGCCAGCTACGAGCGGGTGACCTTGACCATTAAGCTACCACGGTCTAGTGGTCAAGCTGCTCATAAAAACTGGCAGTGCATACATAATTCGATTCAAGGGAATTATAGAAAAAATAACAATTGTGAGAAGTTGAAAAGTTTTATTAATATTTTATCTAAAAAGTTTCAAAATTAAAAAAAAAAAACGAAGAAAAATTTGTAAATTATTTTTTATTGAAATAAATTTTGCAGTCAAAATAAGCTTTTCATTTTTTAAAAATTTTATTAGCATACCTGTGTAAATCAAATATTAATTTTTAACATTAAAATAATGAGTAATCAAAAATAGTTTTTGAAGATATTAGAAATACTAACATAAAAATATATATGTATATAGTATTTATAAAAAAGTTTAATCGTTAAAATTTTCAAAATAACAGTATATGAAAATCACAGTATAAGTAGAAAATAGTTTTATTGAAAAAAATAAAATGTATAAACTTAAATATATATATATAAATAGATTTATAGAAAGTAAACATAGTATGTAATAATAAATAAAGATAAGAGAGAAAAAATTTTAAAAATTAAGTTTATTTATATATTTAATACTATTTTAATAAATTTCAATAATATTTATTTCATGTTTAAATATAACGAGATCTCCTTCCTTTTAAAAAAATACCAATTGTTTCAAAAGAAAATTAGAAATTTTATTTAAAAAAAAAAGAATTATATGTGTAATGGAACTGTTTTTGAGCACTTAATATACAAACAAATTTCTTATATCTTAATCTTTTCAACTAAAATCAAAATATTGTTCAAAAACTAGTTGAAAATTTCTACCCTGAAATACAAATATTAAAAATTCATTTTTTTTAATGTATTCTATTTAAAAGTTGTAATTGTATTTCGAACTCTTTTTTGTGGTGGAAGCCCACAATTTCTAACTCTTTTACTCTAACTTAGTGACGAAGTCAGACGTAAGAAGATCCAACAGATGGTGTAACGTATGTGCGCCCCCCCCCCCTTGAGACATCTGGGACTTGCTTCCCACGGCCGGGTCAGTTTTAGAAGAATGATGACCACACGTGCAAAACCACCTGCAGTCGCTAATATACTGCGACGGACGTGTCTTAATTAGCCCCTGCAACCTTTGACCCGAGGGAAGCATTTCGCCTCCACCGGATGGGGGGTGAAAGGGGACGCGCGGACGTCGGTGAACCGCAGAGAAGAGAGAACAGCGAGAAACTTCGCCTGGAACGGACACCAACAAGATCCCTCCCTCACAAAATTATTTTGGACTTTAAAATCATCCCATAGTGAAACTTGTATATTAATGTAAATAATAGCTGTGACAATTAAACTAAATTATATTTCAAACACGCTACCATAATTGAATCAAACGTCACAACGGGCAACCACATTTGAATGATACTCGCGCTGCTTGGCGTTTTTTGCGTATTCTGAAGCTTGAAAAAGCCCTTGTTTCTGAAGACTTCCCGCCATATTTTTCGCCAAATCTCTTTTCGAGTATTTCAGAACCATTTTTTTTTTTTTTTTTTTTTGTATAAATCATCAAATTTTCGAATAAAAATTGCTGTATCTGTCTCATACATTTTCCAGGTGAAATATAAACGGCAACCATTAATATGTATTGCCCATTCTCGGAATCGCAACGAGCGATGCACAGTATATACACGTTGAACTTTTCACTAAATCCATTCAACTTCACTTATAAGATATACACAACCCTATACGTCAGCTGTATAGCTACAGATATACTGCTATAAGTATGTCGGTGGCGCGAACGCACGAGATTTCATCCATCCAAAAAGTGTCAAAGGAGAACAGCACACTGCGCGTGCGCCAGTCAGAGAATGTCAGTGACGAGAACCCATAAGATTTTCCTCTATCAATAAGTGCCCAATGCCGCTAAAGAAGTTTTCATTTCAATTATGTTTAAAATATAAGATGCTTATGAACGTAATAAAATTATTTTTTCATTGGATTTCTTAAGCGATCGCAATAGACTAAACACTCTATTTCACTCACACCGCCTTGAATTGCTGTTGCGTTGTACTCGCTACAGCGGACTTTGAATGTGTCTGGCTAGATGTAAAAACCATTAAAACTGTCTGGGTTTTGGGGTAACATTTTTTTATAGGCCTCCAAGTAACATATATAAAATTCAACTTTTATACTATAACGAAAGTTTATTTTATTTTTTTAAAGTTCAGGGGTGTCTGGCAGGGAGTTCTAACCATACTAAGTGTCCGGCAATGGATGACGTGATTTCTAATGTTATTCCGATGAAAATATAAAAATATTGAGCTTTATACTTTATAGAAAGTGAGTTACTATTTTATACACCTTTACTACCTGTTACCTGCCCAAGTAACCACAATCTAAACTCCCTACTCGTTGATCGTTCTTACCTGTGTTGGTGACATCCACAGAGAAACTTTCAGCTTTTTTAAAATAACGAAGGTCTGGCACTCGTGGGCTCTTGCTCTATTTAAAAGGTGGGGGGGGGGAAACGATTGACATTTAATATTACCATGTTTTTATTAAATCGCTTTCTTTAATGTCTGTCCGGGTGGAATTTTGTAATTGATTTTAAACTGTGTTGACTTTCCGAGGAGCTAGAGACTTGAAATTTGGACCATAGCTCGGAAGTGGATGACAATGCATGAAATTGTGAAAAAAGAAAACAAAATGCAAAAAGTAGGTATTTTATAATTTTTAGTCCATAAAAAAACATGGTACATTAAAATTTTTTTTAATTCGAACTTTTTCTACTTTACACACTTTTATTTGTTTGACCTGTTCAAAAGAGACGGAATCTAATATAACGATACGGGACTCATCCGAGGCCTCGTAAACGCAGAGAATAAATACACTTCAGACCCGTTAATTAATATACAGCCACGTAATTCCAGCTTCAAATATCAAACCCAAGGATAAATTCAACAATGAATAAATGATAGTTTAAACAACTAAAAAACACGCTTTTATTGTAGTTCGAACTAAAAAATTAAAAATAAACTATAGTTTGAAAAAAACTAAAAAACACGCTTTTATACTGAATCGAACTAAAAAGTAAAAAAAATAATTCTTAATAAAGAATAAAATGATTAACGAGAAAATGAATGTCATTGGGGTAAAAGCGTGGGGTGCATGTATCAATTGTTCAACAATGTATCAATTGTTGTAACTTATAACTTCTATTCCGAAAAGCTGAATTAGTGTAAAAATGTAGTACAAAGCACCCCACGCTTTTACCACAATGACATTCATTTTCTCGTTAATCATTTTATTCTTAATTAAGAATTATTTTTTTACTTTTTAGTTCGATTCAGTATAAAAGCGTGTTTTTTAGTTTTTTTCAAACTATAATTTCTTAGCATAAAGATTGCGTCTCGTTGCTTTTTAGTATACGTTTTTTTTTTAAATATAACCCTCCCTTGAAAGTAGACAGTGTATGTAACTGATAGTGTATAAATAGGTTAGAATATGTGTGGCTCAAAATTGTGAATGTTATCTTCGATAGCAATATTGAATACATGTATATCTTAAGGGGAAAAAATTATAGTTTAAAAAAACTAAAAAACACCTTTTTATAAGGAATCGAAATAAATTGTAACTTCATCTTTTAGATGCCAAATCTGGAAATGGGATCTGAAATGAGTCACCAGATGCGGGATGGGATCTGAAAATGAGAAACCGTTAATCCTGCTGATTCTAATCAGGACAATGGAACAAAATTGTTAAATTATTGTAGCCATCGATCCTGGACAAGTGAGCAAAATTTCGAATGAGCCTGACCTTTTAAAGTGGGTAAAAATCGAGTTCAAAGATTCCGTTACATACAAGTGAAGCTTATAAAAGGGTGTTAAAAAGAACACTGCCGATATCCTTATCTAATATATTATTGGGCATTTGTACATTTTTAGGATTTCTTTTATGTTCAAATTGTGAAGAATGAGCTTTAAATGCTCGATTTGACAATTTTATTTCTGTACTGTTAGTCTTCATCCTATTTTTCTATGACAGAAAGGCCATTCGTTAATTTTTCAAGTCATTCCTTTCAAAACTATCAATCATAGTAGCAATGGTGTAACGTAGCTGACTCCAGGTACAGCTAGAGGCCCCTAATATTCTCCGTTACGCCACTGCGAAATGAGTTTGCACCCCCCCCCCCTTGGATAGATATTTTCAGCAGCCTTCCCTTCCCCCCTCCAAACACCACGTTAACCCATGTATGAAATATCAAAGACCTAGGTAGATTATGTGGAAAAGGTATATATGCAATACCTGTATCAACTTTTCATGCAGTGCTAGATTTTGAAGTATGGCTTTTTGTTTTCAGTTTATCAGTTTGAAAGTCATTGGAATATCTACTGATAGTACAAGAAATTTCAAAATTTTACTTTATTTCCATTCATTTGTTGGTCCATTTTCTAAAACTTTTGAGGGAGGGAATTTTTTATTGTATATCCCCTCCATATTTTAGAAAGGTTTTATTGTGATGTAAGACAAAAATTTTGTTAACTAACAGTAATAGACAATATAAAAGTATCATTAATTTAAGAAAACAGAAATGTCAGGTATTTTAGGAAAACAACGTAGCATTTCAGTATACAACTGACGTTTTGAAATGAAATTTTTTAAAAAAAACCATACTGCTTTGAAATTAATTATTCAGGCCTTTAATTAAACAAAAAGCAATTATAAAAATCTGAACCTGGCAACAGTAAATAAAAGTTATGAATTCCCTAACATAATTTTTAAACATTAAAAAAAAGAATAGTTGAATTTTAAAAAAAAAAAAATTTTGATTCACAAATTTGAATAATAATAACACTTTAATTATTTGATTAAAGTATAATTCAAGTATTTACATACTATATAGAAACATTACAATTAAATTTAAATGTCGTATCCACTCTCTACTAGTAATAAAATTTCATCTTTCAACTAAGTATAAGGATGAATTTAAAAAAAAGTATTTGATTCTGTAATTTTTGAAATTTTATGAATTAGCTATTTTTTCATCGGCTGTGAAAACATAACAGTTAATGTACTTTCTCCCCAAACATAAAATAAATTAAATATAGAATGTAAATAAATCAAATTTGAAGAAAGTCACAAAAATAGGCAGATTTGTTTTCTTTTTTTTTAATGGTTTCACTAAAACATTTTTTTTCATTCAAGCAACCTACACAAACATACAACTGTACATTCACATAAATATAGACACAATAGGTAATTTATGAACATAAAACCTTAATAAATTTTCTTCAAAAGAAACATATAGCGCGATAATATTAGGCATTATTTACAGCTAGACATTATTCAACAGTTATATTACGACAGTGTGGGATACATGATTACTCATAAGATCTTCACATTCAGAAGCAATATATTATTTTTTAACTAACATGTACAAGTCACAACATACACTTTTCAATAAAACAGTAATTAAAGCATGGGAAACTTTTTTAAAAATATTTCTCAGAATTTTTTGAAAAAAGTACAAACCAATAAAAATGGTGGGTGGGCTGGGGGAATAAGGCCACAGTAAGAAATAGTTGAGCAGCATGAAAATTGTTAATGGCAAAAGCATAAATTTATTGGGATTTTTAATTTTTTTTATATCTAATGAAATAACAAGGTATATAAATAAAGTATCTTAAACTTAGTAAGAGGCAATGTGAAATATTTGCAGCTATTTCAAAAATATTCTACATTTTGACATTTAAAGTACATTTACTATTGCCTACATTTATACATTTACATTAATTGTTAATACACATACAGATTACAAGATATCATCAATGTAAAAGCAGCATGGTATATTAATTTTTTTTTTTTTTTTTGCATTATAAAGAAAGCTTAGAGTGTTGTGACTGAAACAGACGTGGTTTAACTGACATTTAAATAATTTATTTTGAAGTCAATCAACCATGTTATGTGCTGTATGTAGGCATTTGATGCACAATTTTAACAAAGTATAACATCAAACACTATGCACAGTTTGTGCACTGGCAGCATAAACATTTACAAGAATTACTTCACACTTATTAGGTATTTACAATAATGCAGAGCAGTTAAATTTATACAATAGCAACAGTAACACATTCTATTTTACGATTTTTCACCAATTAAATTTACAGTTATGAAAGACAGTAGATTACTCTGAACAAAATTATGCAACAGAAACAGACATTGAAAAATAATAGCTGCTAAATTTGAAATATATTGCCATATGTAAAACATTGGGCGCAAAATTTTAAAAAGAGACTGCATTTCAGGAATTCAGATATTTAACTGATCTAGAGAAGACTTTACAATGAAATGTAAATACTTGAATATAAACATGCTTTAAAATATAAATGGTTCATTCTATAAAAAATTTCTAATTAGGGAAAAAAAGAAAGTGAAATAATACTGTGCGTATGTGTTGTCTACACATATAATAAAATATTACCCTGAAAAAAAGCCTCAATACAATATCATTCAGTTAAAAAAAGATGCAGTTCTAAAGGTGCTAGCTTCTACTTGTTGAACCTGCATCACAGGCTATACACTTCAGTTATAAGAAAAACTAGGAAATTTAAAGATTGTAAATATATACAGTTTACAATAAAAATTTATATAAACCACCATGGAAGATAAAAATATGGCAATTCATTCAAACAGAGACTTTCAAGAAGCAACTATATTTTTAAAGAACACAAGTTTCAATATTTTAGTGGGTTTTTTATTTCTTGCAAAATTATCTTCCTCTATAAAATGATTCACAAGCAACCAAGTACATCAATAATGTAAGTAAAATGTTAAGAATTTAGAATTGCTAAATATTCATCATTTTTTTTTTTTAGAAAATTAATCGAGCAAAAGAGTTTTGCTTTTTTTTTAAAGCTGTTATACATATATAATTTATGAAACATGGTCTAGTTATGAAAATCAATGTAAAACCACCAAAATTCATGCAAACTTGACTTGGGATAAATGTTAAGATTGTGCATAAAAACCCCCTCCCTCATGTACGAACTATATCACAAATTCATAATCCAAATAGGATAACATTACATTACATTGTAAAAGAGAGATTTCTCTATAATAAACTCATTCAGCATCGAAGTTATACAAATAAATTCAAGATTGAATTACTCATAATTTTTTTAATTTTATTTTAAAGAACAAATAATTTATATAAGCACATACTTTACTTTTCCCTAATAAAAATTAACATGAAGGGTAGTTTTTATTCATTGGCATAAATTCTTTAAAAATGCATTCATACATTTCCATAAATATTGCATATTAAATATAAAAACAATGTCAAAAATGTATGTTTCTTTAAAAATAATATTAGTATGTCTGTAAACAATTACTTGTATTAAAAAATCTATTGTAACAATTGTATATAAAAAAGAAAATAATTTAAATATTGAAATTAAACATTACTGCTTAGTTCTAACGCCATTTGATTAAAAATACTACATAAATACTGAAAATAATTTAACAGACAAAAAGCACTGTAATACTACTGAATATACATAAAAAGGATTCTATAATAAATAACAATTCTTTAAACTGTTGAAAAACCTATGTAGAAAAAACAAGCAATTAATCCTAATTAAAACTTACAGTTTACAAGTAAATAAAATTATATAACAAATGTTATTAAAATCTTAATGTCAAAATATTAATCTTAGACAACAAATTAAGCTCAAAATTGTTTAAATATTAAAAAATGTACAAATATTAAAATTATTTCAGTAAAAAAAGTTGATTCTCTAAAAATGTTTACTTTCCCCCGAAAACTTTGAATCAATATGGTAAAGGAAAAATATATAAATATATATACTGCGCATACAAATCTAATACAAAAACATACACTATCTATTCTTCTGAATTAGCAAACAATTTTCAGGTACAAATTAATCCTCTTCTCTACATAATATAGGTAAAGGGTTTTTTTTATAAAAAAACTAAATTCCAGTAAAAAAGTACACAATTATATTTTATGTGATAGAAAAATGTTAGTAAAAAGGCAAGAAAAACTTTTTTGATTTTATTTATAAAATGGAAGAAAATTGAAAAATTTTAATAAAAAAAGTGTAGAAAATATACAAAGAAACATTTCCCACACATCAAGTTAACACTAATTACTTATTTATTGCATCACTTTGAGCTATAAAAGGCGATGAAAACATAGAAAAATGTACAATTTTGTTCATAAAAATGACTTGAAAAAATTGCAACTGTTCACAGATAGGCACACAGGTGAAAAATAACATCCAAAATACAATACATTACATGGCACACATACACAATAGATATATCCAATTGTTATCACAGTGATACTTATAACCACATATCAAGCTTAAATGAAAAAGTATTTTGCTCCACATTTAAGCATAAAAATTGTGGTTGTTAATATCTTTAGAATAAAAATATATCTACAACTTATCAAAAACTATTTACAAATTTTTTAAAAAAAGAAGAAACATGATTTAAAAATGATAATGATGAGGTAGCTAAGACAGGATAATAACATTAATCACCATCATATGCAAAGAAATTTCACCAAGTACAATTAAATGCATTTACAAAAATTTTAAAACAAACACTTTTGTCTGTAATTCTTCACTGGAAAATCCAGTTAGTGTCAAATATATTACAAAAAAAAAAAAAAATCACCTTTGATACTAAAAATGATAAACATAAAGACATGCTTGCTTCTAAACAAATTTTAAAAAAATCAATTATAATTGAAATTACTATTCTTGAGATCTCTATGTATTGTGCATTTAGAAAAGATTTATTGACACATACATGCCAATGGAATTTAATTGCATATGATGCACTATCACTATCAAGAGCTACTACAATTTATTAGGGGAAAAAGTAAATACTTTGAAGAAATAATAGCAAATGTCCTAATTTCATCTTACAAATGACGATGCTAAAGCTGATGGGCTTTGCTTTTGGGGAAATTTACCATTTGGTCCCAGCCGACACAGTTCATTAGTATCTTTAGAACGTTCAAACATTGCAACCTTGTCCCTAATATCAGTTGGTGGCATGGAAAGCCATTTTCTATTCTCTTCATATGAACTTCTAGTCTTCATTCCAGAGTTTGATTTATTCTGCAACTGCACAAAGTCTCCAGATGAAAGTTGTTGCGATTTGCATTTCTGCATTCGACTTGAAACAAATTCTGAATCCTTGTGACTTCTATTGGAAACTTCTGCATCAGATTTGCTACTATTTTCAGATTTGTTGATGTTGGAAAAGCTCTCCATAGATGAACTCAAGTCACAATTAGTGCCCGTTTCTGTCATATCAGCACTATCGGTTTCTACAGCTTTATCTGTCCTTTTCATATCTTTAACATGATCTTCTTGAGGATCAGAAATTAGATGATGTTTTGAGCCATCTTTGCGTAGTCGAAATTTAGTCTGAACTCTTTCTTTCTCTTCGGCCTCCATTCGAAAGCTTTCCTGTTTTAATTTTTCACGAAGTTGAGCTCTCCTTTCTTCCTTGATGCGATTTATCCTTTCTCTCTTCACAGCTTCACTTTCAGGAGTATCGCTCAACTTAGAATTAGACTGCTGATTTTCACTTTCACTACTTCCCAAACACTCAGATTTATCATCTTGAGTTTGAACAAGCGTCTGATTAACTACTTCAGTGGTCAGATCTTTAGGCAACTTAACATTTGCTGAAATATCGACTTCTTCACATTTAATCTGTTTATCACAAACCACAAGATCTTTACAATTAATAAATTTGTGAATAGTGTCTTCAGAGTCAGATTGTTTAGAAGTTAAATCATTTTCAGATGATGCACAAGATTTTATAGGAGCATCAGTTTCAGAAGTTGGAGATGGCAAGAATGTAACTATCGGATGATAATCCTCTTGCATGTCCAATATAGGATCTGACCAAGGGTCAACTGGTTCAGGAACATTTCCAGTATCGGCCTTTAAAGATTGCAGCTTTCGAATCTTAAGCTGAGTGAACAAGCTAGGTTGAAGTGTTTTAGGTTTCGCAGTTTGTCTTTCAGCAATAGCTTTACTTAATTTTGCAGTGTCATTTTCATATTTGTTAGACATTCTTTTAACAATTTCTGATGAACTAGAATCAAAAGTCTTTGGAGGAGGTTCAGAATGTCTTTTGGCAAGTGTGGAATCAGTTTTTGTAGCAGATACCAAAGCCTGCCGACAAACAGCAGCATCTTCAACAGGTTCTGCAACTTCAAATGCTTTCACAAGTTTAGGAGTTAAATCTCTAGTTTGCGAACGGAATTTAGGTTCACTGGTAGGAGAATCTACTCCTTTATGGGAGTTTGTAGCTCGTAATTCAAATTTCTTACGAACTTCCTCCACAGGAGAAGAAGGGGAAGGGATGTGAATCTGTTTCTTTTTATGCAGAGGCAATTTATCCATTTTAGTTTTTAAAGATTGAAATTCTTGCAGTTTTAAGCTCTTTGGAGGATAAACTGGAGATGGTGGAGAATTAATACTGAAAGAATGAGAACTATCAAACTCATCAACATGACATGTGTCACTCTTGGAAATTACTAGATTCAAATTACTTGGCTTTGTTTTAAGTTCTTTTTCTTCCAAAATATCAGATTTTGGTTCTGCCCTTTTATCTTGAGATTCACACACCAATGTTTCAGATATGAAATCAGAAGGTGTGTCCATACAAAGCTCATCAGATATTTCACTAGCAGGTACTACTTCACTTTCAGACATAATAGCATCATTTTTGTCTTCTAAAACTTCAACAACAGAAATATCAACTTCCAATACTCTCCCCTCATCCAATATAGGTTCAGATTCCATACAAGAAAGAGCAACATCTGATTCCATATTGGAAGGAGAAACAGAGCCATCTTCATCAGAGAAATTTAACTTATAATCTTGTATTTCCTCTCCCGGAGAGTAAAGTGATGCAGGCACATCTTCCAAATTAACCTCATTTGAAAGCTGAAATACATTTTTGTCAGAATTAGATAAAGTTGGCGAGTAATGCTCTTCCTCTGAAGAGCTGTCTTGAGTGGCATGCACTTCCACCAGTACTGTTTCAGCATTTCCATATCGTTCTACAACTGTCCTTTCATTTGGTTCATTTTCAGCATCTGATGAGGTGATGGAACTTCTTTTATTAATGACAGCTTCATACAACATAATAGGATCGAGAGTCAAATCTTCACTTTTGGGAGAAAAGGTATCATTATAATCGTCTTTAGTCTGCCAAATATTACCAACATCAGAATTTATGTGATCAAAATCAAAAGTATCATCAGCAGATGAACTAGCAGTTTTGGAATCAAGAGAAGATCCTCTCATTTCCTGGTCAGTTTCATTTAATTTCTGATATTTAGTTTGGGCAAAATCATCCGAGGTTGATAATTTTTGTTTTCGTCCATTCTTTTCAATTTCTGGTTCAGATGAATCCTGATGTACAAAGTCCTGAAGTTCTGAGCTTTTCATGGAAACAGAATCCTCTTTCAACTTACTTTTATCAGGACTCCACTGAGAATCTTGCAAAATTCGCATTTGTTCGCTAACATAGTAAAATAAGCCATGTTCATCTTCTTCAAAAGATGGCTCTGAGATAATATCCATGCTATTACTTTCAAAATAGGATTCATGGGAGCTAGAGCGAGTATGCTTTTGAAGACCAGGAGATTTTGATAAAGGAGAAGACATCTCAAAAGAATGTGAAGATTCAACAGAAACCCGAGGTGATGACTTATGACTGGCAGCAGCTGAAAATGAAAATCATCAATTAAAAATATATTTAAAAACTATTTTAACTCTTTATCACAAATAATTTTGTATTTATATTTCTCCAAAGTAAATCAATTTCAAGAGTAAAAAAAAAAATTTAATATTTAAACTATTAACAGCCTATAAGTTTTCATCAAAATTTCAATTATAATGGAAAGCACGACTCTCAACTTTAAAAAACAGCAAAACATGGGCAACACAGAAATAAAAATGTCACTTTAAAATATAAAGGACCTTGTTTTTATTCATTAATGTGCAATACACATCATGATTTTAAAGATTACTTAGATGCATATTTAATAAATTCCTTATTTGGAGATTTTGTACATTCAATATATTAAAGAATATACAAGGATAAGAAGCACCACACAGAAAACAGAGGGTATGTTTATAAAACACAATTAACACATGAAATATGCATAATTTAAAAGCAATTAACATGATTTTGCCGAAAAACTCTGAATAAAAAATATAACAAAGTTTTAAAAAAAGCATCGAGTTTTAAAAACATTTTCTGCTATGAATTGTTTATTTTTCCCCCCATTATTGTGGGTGAATATCCTTTTAATTACATCATTTGAAGCATTAATTTTGATATTAACTTTTAATTAGGTAGAATATTCAAATTAAATTTTAAATTAGCACAATTTTTACTCGAATCAATTTCAAAGAATCTTTATTTTATATATAAACTGTTCTAAAAACTAACATGATTTATTACTTACTACATTAAACCAAATAAAATTTGTTATATGTTCATTCTCTAATTTAAAAGGCTCTTAAAAAGAAACAGCATATTCAAATAAGAATCAGTTCACATAAATTCCTGAATACAAACTACCTCACAGTGAATTATATTTATACTGTAATAGTAAATAAACAGAAAGTTTTATTGTAATTTTCAGTAATCAAGGCACAAAAAACTTTCATATGACATGAAAATACATTTGTTCTAATAAAAGATTATTTTCTACACCAAAAGAAAACAAGAAGTTGCTAAATTTTAAAAACAATTGAAAACATTTTTATAGAGTCTTATGTTATGAAAACCTTGTCAGTATTGTTCCAAAATAATTTATCCTGTAACACAGTAAAACTTTAATATACTGATATTAATAAAGTGAATTATCCAACTGTATTCTGATTCCTTACATGAGTTAAAAATAGATGTCACTAAAATTTTTAAAAATAAGTATTGGCTAGCGACTACTAATAAAAAACATTAAAGAAAATATATGCAATTTCAACAACAAAAACTATTATAATAAGTATGCAAGTTTAAAAATATTTGGTTTTAAATGTCATCTAAAAAATTCATATTTTAAAGAAAAATATAAAATTATATAAGTATTTTCAAAAAAACTATCATACCAGAAAAGTCATCTTTATTTGTACTATTAGGAGATTCTTTAAGACAGTGAGCAAGAGATTCTGCACTTTTAACAGTTCTTAATTTTTTCCTTTGACCAAATGATACATCCATTTCAACAGATGGCTTTTCCTAAAACAAAAAATATTCTTTCAATATGGGAAAAAGAAAACTATGCATTTTCCTTTCTTTTACATCAAGTAAAAAAATAATTCATACAGATATTTTCCATTCTTATCATATTGAAACTATGAAAAAGTTTGACTTACCTGCATAAATGCAGAATGATGTGGAAGTGAACCAGTACTGGCTTTCCGTGATCTGAATGAGGGACGATTTTTATCTCTGGTGCTCCCTGAATACCAGCCTCTGGAGAAGAACGACTTCCAGCCAGAAGGAGATTTCTTCAGTTTTGGCAAACTTGATTTACTAAAAATTTATAATTTGTGACAAAATCAGAATTAAATTTATTAGTCTAAAATATTTTATTGATATCTCATTTAAATAAAAAAAAACAATTATTTCATATTTAATATGACAGTATTCAATTAATACCAAAAATCAAAATACAAAAACCATCCGGTATCTATAATTATATTGAACCAAGCAATAAATTTTGGCCTTTTAATAGTTACTTGTGAACTAAACAAACTTGATGTTTTATTACACTTGCAAAATTAGTCATCAATGATATAAATTTTTTTTTAAAATAATGTTTGTTTTAATAACGTTATATAGTAGAACTGTAATAGATAGTAATAAAGAATAGTTAGTAGATTAGATAGTTATTTAAATAATAGAACTGTAAAAAAAGAATCGTAATTAATAAATTTGCAAAATTGTAAATCTATAAATTTAAAACATCCATCTAAATTTAAAACATTTATATAATCCATTACTAACGCATATTAAAATTATCCTAATGTGAACTTTTAAAAATATTAATAGTTTGTGAAGTCAAATTATAAGCTAAGGTTTATACAATAAGGCTATTAACTCAAAAAACAAATGTGTATCATTTTAGATACCAATTTATGATTTATTGAGATTAAGATACCTTCCTTAAATCCACCAAAAATGATTCAATCTGTTATTAAACATTCATACAAAACCTTATTAATAAAAACAATAAACGAGACATTTGCTTAAACATACATTTAAAAAGAAACAATCTAATAACATAATATACAACAAAAAAAATCTAGTTTTCATAAAAACCAAAGGAGAAATTTGGAAAAACAGAACGAACTTGAGAAATCACATGATTATAGCACATAAAGAAACAACCAAATTTCATATCAATATAGTATTTTACTACAAGCAGGGGGAAGTGGGGTGGGGAGGATGACTTCCTTAAAACAGATAATACAGAAATAACACTTTTAGTTAAGTATAATTATACATTTAAGAAGTTTTCAAACACAATATATAAACATTTTTTTTATATAAACTCTGAAATAGCTTAACAAGAAACTGAAGGTGCTGGAATATTTTTTCATGTTAAAGGATACTGCAAAAAAAAAAAGCATAACACAATTAAATTCATTAGAATTTATTTTATTGATATAAATACTAGCTGAAATGCCCGTTCTTCGCACGGATTATGTTTTAAAAACCAAAATTCATCTATTATAGCAATCAAAATATTTTTTTAGGGAGTTAACCCTGTATTAAGTAGTATAACCAAAAATTAAAAATATTTTTTTCAAATGAATGTTCACATTATAAATAATTTTAAACAAATTGCAATTTGGCCTAAAAATAAATAATTTAACAAAAACAAATATTTTAATGCAAGAGAGAAAATTAGCATGCTAAAGAGTAAATAGATATGAATGAATGCAAATATAAATAAAAATTATTAGAAATGTGATAGCAGTAGTAAGTTTCTGCTATGGGAACTATGGGTGAAATAACTTGCAATAGATAAACCGAAAGAAAAAATTAATGATGATAAAGTGATTCTCACTAAATGCTATCATAAATAAGAAACATTAGGAAACTTTCAACTGAAAAAAATTAAATTAGTATTATATGAGGTATGGGTGAATGCTATCTAACATCTCTGTAATGCATTTAATATAGAGTATTAAATGTAATTCAGTACTAAAAAAAATTTAATTAGTATGAACTAAAGCCAAAAAATCTACCTAAAACAGGTCCCCATTGAAATAGCCCAGAACCAACAACAGTACTAAGTGAAACAAATAATAAACCATGTTGCTAAAAAATTAACCATTACAAATTATACAGTTTTCTGGTTTGCAAGATTGTCAGAAGGCAAAGTTAAGTCATGATGAAAAATCTGTTCAAGGGGTGCATCTCATCATAGTTTCAGCAAATAGCCCCCTTTTTGTTAAAAAAAAATTTCTGATTTTTTTCATTTAAAACAGATGAGTACTTATCGGTCATAGGCAAAAAACAGTGACACTCAAAAAAACATTGTACATTCAGGTTTCTCATAAATAGGAAGCATTATCTTCACAATATTACCAACATGTTAACAGCAATTAGAATTTGGTGTCATTTTCTTTCTGTTATATTTTAAGCAATATTTTTCTACAATGAAGAAAACATTGAATATGCCGGTGAAGGAAGAATAGCAATAATCTTTATTTTCAACGACAGAAAATGGCATGGATATGTAAAACATGAAACATTTATATGTAAAAAATGCATGTGTACGTATGCAATCAGTGAAGAACGGATTGGCAGAAGGAAAATTACTTTGATGAGCATTTAATCACATCCATAGTTTCCGTGTCCGTTGATAGTTTTTTGAACAAATGTTTTTTTACAAACAAATGGACATGACGTGAGAATAAAAGCAGGCGAGAAGTGAAGGTGTAGTTTCATTGATTGTAAAAAAATACCCCTTTGATATTTGTATCATGAATAGGTAATCATGATCTAAGATTCTGTTTATAAATAGCATCACAAATTATTGTTCTGCTTAAAAACTCAGTTTTGAACAAAAAAAGACACACACACACATTTCATAAAATCTTAAATATTTAAAATTGATAAAAGAAATAAAATAAATACATATCAAAGTACCCATATAGTAATTATAATATTAATCCAAACCAAAAAGCTACTTTAAATAGATAAATTAACGTTTGATTTTGAAGAAACTACCATAAGCAGCTCAGAACAAAAGAAGCATGTCAAAAAATCTTATATGTAAATAGAAATTCTAATTTAAAAATCACAACATTAACAATCAATTAATCCCTATTAGTTAGAAATGAATGTCCTTTTCTTTAGTTACATTTTTCTACTTTTTTGATACAATTGAAAAACATGGAATTTGCCAATAGAAGGAAAAGGGTACATATTGGAGTAACCGCAACAAAATTTGCACCACAATATCAAAATAACAGATTCTTATATGTTTTATATGAAGAAAAAGTCAATTTTGGTGAAAAAAGTGCTGCTTTGACTATAATACATAAGTATCAGGAAAAGCAGTACCCTTTTCTTTTTCAATGGAAGGAAATGTTGGTGCTAACCTTTTATCGCACCAATGCCAACGTTCAAAATAACTCGCCAAGTTGCCAACGCTGATTTCAAATGTATTATATGGACTCAATTGGCAACCATGTGCTTCATTTCATGTAATGTTGTAATAATAATAGGTTGTGACAATATGTAAGAATTGAAATGTCATACGAAGATTTTTTGGTACTTATGTACAATTGCAACAATTGCCAACTCTATTAATAACTCACTAAGTTGGCAACCACGATTTCCTATGTGTCGTCTTCCTATGTGTGCCATATGCTTTGTTTCATATAATGCTGCCAATAGGTTGTGATCATACTTATTTTTTTAACCAAATGGTCACGCTATGCAGTTGGAAGTAGGCAAGAAGTACTGATATAAGCTATTAGGATGGAAGTAGGCAAGACATACCATTTAAGTGTACTAATATTCAGGCGATGTTTTAGTTCCAAGTTTTACTTACTTTGGGGCCAACTACCTTCTGTTGCCGTGATATCAACATCAGATGAATAGTAACGCAAATGCATCAGTAGATTGATAATACACCAAGATTCAAGTTAGTGAGAATAAGGAAAAGCAACCTCACAAACCCAAGCCCTTACAACTGTTTAGTACCAAAATACATACAAATGTTTTCTGCATTGTTGATTCTTTAAAAATAACAAAAATAATGAACAACATGGGGAAAGCAAACTTTTTTCAGATACAGCAAAAAGGTTTAGAGAGTGTAATCAGGCTTTATTTGATATCATAGTTCAGCTGGCATGAATCAGGAGCATAAAATGAAATAAAACATTTTACGGAAAGTAAATATCTTTGAAAGTGGCCAGAACAAAAGAAATGGCCTTGCAAGCTGGGTAGTTGTTCCATTATTCAATCAACATACATTATTACAAACCACAAAAGTAAAAAAGAAATAATTATCAACAAAAATTACACAGATACATAAATTTAATGCGGCGGCTAGGCTTTAGTATCACCCACTCACGGCGGGATAAGTGTCCAATTCGACACAATCCAACCAAACTTAGAACTAAATCATTACCTGAATAACAGAACACTTTAACGGTACACCATGTCCATTTTCAACCATAATAGCATGACCATTTTGTTTGAAAAAGCTGCCAAAAATAACATCTTTTATCTATTTTGAATTTTCGGAAAAGGATAAATACGGTATAACACATCGAAAGTCAATTGTTGCCAAATGGTAAAACAAAATTAAGAAGAACATTTTTATGACGATTTTTCGGAAAAAAAATAAAATTCCATCACAAAGAGTAAGAAAACGAATAAATACAACTATAAATAAATATATTTACTGTAAAATGTGCTACAATCCCCCAAAAAACTGCTCGAAACATTAATTTTCGCAAAGTTAATACTTGACATGTTTGATGATGTCATATCTACATTTAGCTGAAAAATCATTTAAAAATTAAAAAATCTAAAGCGAATTTTAAAAAAAACTCTTAAGGTTAATAGCATAAGGATCTGCAGCTTCTATGTTGCTTAATTTGGTCGGAATAGCGTAAACACACAAACTCTTTTATATTGTTACGAATTTTGTATAAAATAATGTAAATAATTTGGATTTGGATGTGCAATGCCTTTATATTACTCTATATTTATTTTATGTTAAGATTGTAATATTCACAAGCAAGCCGTCCCTTACTTATAATGGCAATTCAATGGAACGGCGAAATATTGGCGATAGAACCAAGTTGCATCATTTTTGGCGACCAATTTGGTGACATTGGCGAGTTCGGGACCCTCTGGATTCTTCTAGAAATTTGTCGAAAAATCCACTAATTTCACGATCTGTGTGCGAGCGCATCTTTCCAGAAATTTCAGCCTCTGCTATAAATAGAGAGAGACTCGCCGCAACGGTCAGTCTGATTTCAACCAGCACTGTTTTGATTAGCGATTAGTAGACTTGCCTTGAACTTAATCAGCTCAGCTGTGCTTGTGAATAATCATTTA
>BMAO01001691.1:0-42772 GCA_019973975.1 Trichonephila clavata | reverse complement strand
GCCATCAGGATCACCAGATCTCATATCATTGGTTTTTTCCCTATGGAACAATCTCAAAGATTTGGTGTATCTAGCCTCAGTGACAACATAAAAGGACAGTCACTGGTCTGATGCTGCTTGTATTTCGGTGGACACCACGCTGAAGCGGTGTGTGCATTCATCCATTTCAAGAGCCACTCTAGCCTACCTCGATATGCACGGTGGATACTTTAAACATCTGTCTTTATAAATATTTTCAAATACTGCTGATGATACGTCCGATAAGATGCTCTTTCGTTGCACAAGCTTACTTTGATTTTTTCAAATTTTTCTCGAGAACTATAGATCATACAGGTACAGTTCTGTAGGCATTTTTTATTTATTCTCCACGAGGAATCTAGATATGAAGTGTTTGGGTGCTATTTTTTAAACACTCTGTATATAACTATAAAAATATTTATTGCACAAGTTTTATGTACCGTAAAATCCAGGGTATAATGCGCACCCATACTTTCCAGCTGCATTTTTAGATTTTTTTGTAATTTCGTCATATAACGTGCATCCCCTTTCTTACGAAGGTACCTGAAATGTACGTATACAATATTGTTAAGCTTTGAAGTCATTTATTCGACGTATGATTCCAAGCTTCAGGAAAAAATAGTATACTGTTAGCACGCTTTTATGTTTCACTTGCATGTAACGGAATCTTGGAACTCGATTTTTACCCACTTTAAAAGGTCAGATTAATTCGAAGTTTTGCACACTTGTCAAGGACCGATGACAATACAATAATTTCCTAATTTGGTTCTATTGTCCTTTTCAGGATCGTGAGGAATAACGATAATCAGATTTGGCGACAATTCCGTATACCACTTATCCACTAGACTTATTCCATTTTCCATTTTTAAATTTGTTGACTAATTCCATACATCATTTCCAGATTTAGCGACTAAAAGAATAAGGTGTAACCCTAAGGCGAGTGTTTTGAATTTAAAGCTAATTATATGCAAGTATAAAATACACTTGCGGTTAATAGAAATAAAACAAACAAAAAAGTGTTTTTTATGTGAGAAATTGGAGGGTGTGTGCGTGTTAGCAATTTCTAACCATAATATAAACATTTTTCTGAAAATGAAAAAAAAAGGCTCGTGCATGTGAAAAAAGTAATTTACGTTCTAACTGCTAAATATTTTTTTTTATTTTTATAAAGCAATACGTTTTGAAGTGATGATACTAATTAACATTATAGCAGTACGTTTAAAAGGTGAAAAAACGATTGACACAAAAAATAACCATGTTTTTATTAACTTGCTTTCTTTAATGTCTGTCCGGGTGGATTTTGTAATTGATTTTAAACTGTGTGACTTTCGGATGAGCTAGAGACTTGAAATTTGGACCATATCTCAGAAGTGGATGACAATGCATGAAAAATGTGAAAAAAGAAGAAAAAAACGAAAAGGAGGAATTTTATAATATTAAGTCCGTTATAAAAAAAAGTCCATTAACTTTTTTTTTAATTCGAATCTTTTCTTCTTAACACACTTTTATTTGTTTGACCTGTTCTTTTGAGACGGAATCTAATATAACGATACGGGACTCATATGAGGCCCCGTAAGCGGAGGGAGTAAATACGCTTCAACCTGTTAATTAATATCCATTGAAGAGCAAGACTAATTCCACAGCCACGTAATTCCAGCTTCAAATATCAAACTCAAGGATAAATTCAACAATGAATAATTGATCATTTAAAAAACTAAAAAGCACGCTTTTATTGTAGTTCGAATTAAAAAATGAAAAATAAATTATAGTTTAAAAAAAACTAAAAAACACGCTTTTATACTGAATCGAACTAAAAAGTAAAAAAATAATTCTTAATATAAGAATAAAATGATTAACGAGAAAATTAATGTCATTGGGGTAAAAGCGTGGGGTGGTTTGTTCTGCATTTTTACACTAACTCGGGATAGAAGTTATAGAAATTATAACAACTGAATATTTTTATAGAATACCCCACGCTTTTACCCCAATGACATTAATTTTCTCGTTAATCATTTTATTCTTATATTAAGAATTATTTTTTTACTTTGTAGTTTGATTCAGTATAAAAGCGTGTTTTTTTGTTTTTTTTAAACTATAATTTATTAGAACTACAACTCTTTAAGTTCATAGGGAATGACATTTCTTTTAAATAAACATATTTTGATATATATAGAAAAATAATTTTTTATGATTAGAAAATATGTATTTTTTATTTTTAAAGCTATCATTTTATATCACATCGCACCCTTAAATTACGATCTTATTTTTTTGTGCTAAGAGTGCGTGTTATACGCCGGATTTTAAGGTTATTGAATGAATTTTCATAAATGTTTTTTTCCCCTTAATTTAATGTAATCTCTTTAAATGTGTTCACATTATTTTCTGTAATACACATCTATCAAAGTAAATTTTACTTAATAAATACGTAATTAACTTGATATTTAAAAAAAACAAATCAGAATTAAATTATAATCTTGTAAAATGATTTATTTAAGTATTTTAGAAAATCTTAGGTTCATTCATTAAAACTTTCACTAAGCGTTCTTTTAATTTCATAATTTCTATCACTTTAAACCTAAATATTTTTTTTAAATTGTTAAAATTCTTTAATCTGAAAAAAATAACGAGCAAGAGTAAAGTTATTTTACGTTTCATTGACATGCTTTTTTAAAACGAAATATAAATTTTACACACGTACCGGAGATTTTTTTAAAATGTTACAACAAATTTGAATCAAAATTTTATATGTATGAAGAAGGCGGGAGCTTACATTATTATTTCAATGATCAGGACCAAACATACCAGGCTCTACACACAAGAAGATTTATTTTCGCAGATGTTAAGAGCAGAAATGCATTTTAGTACCACAGTAATTCCTAAACACCCAGGTGGTACTTTTCCAACAGCAAGCCAGCTGCTAGTGCAATTAAATTGACATATACTACAAATATAAACATACATCAGTAGAATTAGTTGAAAGAGAATAAAATCTGTTTTTTTTTGTCTGTGTTCATTATTTGGCACAGAATCGAGTTTCTTCATGGAAAATATATCTTTCAATGCGTGTATTTATTGAAAATATAAAATTACTATTGCATAAATTACTAGTAGAAATTTTAAAGCTGATATACCAAAATAATTTATTTTAAATTTGGAATACATGAACATATTAAAATTAGTATAAATATATTCGACAGTTTTTAATCAAATATATATTTAAAGATCAAATTTAATATACGATTGACATGCACAAAAAAATCACCACACCAGTTATTACACCTACATTATTTTAAAGAACCTATTTTTCTCTTTTGAAAGATTTTATTAGTATTAGCAGTAGTAATAAATAAAGAGCGATTCTCTTATAAGAAAAAATACAAATTAATAATAAAAATTTTACATTTATTCACATGAGCAAAAAAAATGTGGACGATTTTATATTACTGTAATAAAATAAGTTATTTCTACAGCTAAATATTTAAACAAAAAATTCTTCATGTTTTAGCATAGAGTAACAGTTCTTTTTATAAGAATAAAATTTTAATACAGTTTGGAAGATAGATAATATTTTACATGGAATGAGTAATATATTTGATATTTTAATATTTTAGTATAACTTATCTAGAAGATGTTTCATTTTATTTTCAAATTTTACACTTTTCACAATTATATATTAAATAGTGAGATGGCATTATTAAAATAAATAGGATTATTTATTGAGAGCAAAATTTCAACATGGTTATGTTTTATAAATTTATTCATAAATTTTATTCATAAATTTTATTCAGAATTTTTATACATATTATTGTACAAACAAGTAAAACTATTTTAAAATTATTGTATTTAAGGAAACACGGAAAAAGTGGTTTTGTTATTAATTTTATTGAAGTTAAGAGATTTATATAAAAATTTGCTCATTCTTTCTATACATTATTATTTTTTCTTATTCCTTCGTCTAAATATACTTATAGATAAATATTTTAAAATAAAATTTTGTGATCCGACACTGAGACTACAAGTAGGAAATATTTGTACGCTCATTTATAATATTTTTAAATAATTGTGTAGTTTATTACTGTAAATTCAGAAAACATATTTTTTGTTTATAAAGGAGAAATTTTCAGTAATATGAAATTCTCCTATAAGTCTTTGGATTTAAAAAAAAAAATATATCTGGTATACACAACATACAGATAGCAGGAAAAAAATATTTCGCTCCCAATCATTTTATGAGTATATTTTGAGTTCTATGAATTAAGAAATTTTATGAAGTCTATGAATGGGGGGGGGGTATTGTTCAATGAATATAGCTTAAAAAACAAGTTACATTTAAAATACTTAAGGTATCCGACTTGTGACAATTTTTTTTTAAAAAAGATGCAGATATGTGGATTTTTTTTGTTTTTAGATTTTTTTCGTACATTTAATGAAAAATATGCTAAAATTAAGAAAAGGAAAATGAATTATTTTAACTAAAATGAGAAGAAAATGGATAAAAAATGACAAAAATAACATAAACGCGGCCCCTTTCGTACCAAAAGTTTACGAACAAATTTCCAATTTTTCAATTCTGATGTGTTGCTGTGTTATTCATAGTCGAAATGACCTCAGGACAAGAGATATTTAAATTTTACAAAAACTAGAGCACTTTATCTCAGTTACTACATGAAATTGCTAAAAAAAAACAGTGATTATATTTACATGAGGGAGTGTAAATTTTGTAATAAAGCAGTGATTGATACATCTGAAGGTTAAAACACTCTACTATTATACAGAACTTACACAAAAAATTTCAGTTAATTATGTTCAAAACTTTTTTATCAATCACACTGACCCCATTTGTTTATCTTCAAAAAATCACATTTCGAGTAAAATGCGTTTTAAAGTGTGACATCTTGCTTAAAGTAATGGCATCCGCTTTTAATAAAACACTTGTAGTTTTAGTTCTAGAGAACGGAAAATGATAAACTTGGTATTTTTATAAAGCTAATAAGATGGCCTATAAAATAAAATCATAAAAAAAATGTCAATTTTTGGCAAAATTCACAATTTTAGGGTAGTCGGATACCTTAAGTTTGTGTTAAACAGGAGAAAGTATATATATATATACTAGTATATATAGTAGAGAGAGAGAGAGAGAGTTATTCGTACCATATTTTCTTAAAACTTAATAACGTTTAAAACAAACTTTCTTTTTTACAAAATTTTGGCATTTGGGGTAGAAGAATTATTTAAGGATATTGAACAAAACGAATTTCGTTAAAATTTAAAATATTTATGAATTTGTGTTTAAATTATATGCATATTAGTTATATTTTTTGAGTGAAATCGAACATTGAGAACTGAAGATGGTTAAATCGGATTTGGGTTCAATAAAGTTTTTTTTAATGCAATGTTTTTTTAGTGTATTTATTTATTCAAGATAGGTTACAAAAACACAATTCTTTCCTCACATGGCCGTTACTGAAGATATGCGGTCGCTAGAGGGCACTTCTTTTGTTCGGCACAGTTACAGCAATAACAAGAGCAGTGGCCCTTTTTTTAATTCCCTTTTGTTAGAATAAAAATGCATTTACTGGAGACATCACTTAATGTGATTGAGATTATTCAAATATAAAATACTGTAACAAATCGCATAGATATTCATGAAAAATATTACTTTATTAAAGTAATGAATATATACATTATTTATATAAATATTTCTTCAATTTAAGTAATATTTTCCATCAAATTATTCTGAAACGTGAAGCTCAAAAACGGAGGATATTTAAACTAGTCTCCCCATTTTCCTAACCTACACTATGCGAAAGAGAGGAATTTGAGGCAGACGTGATAATGAGTTTTTCTAGTAAAGGTTTTATTGTGCATCAAATCTACAGTACTGCAATTTTGTAAATGATGACATGAAACATCAACATTCTTCGTTTATGAGTCCCTTATTCAAATAACTAATCTATTAAAGCTCATAAAATAGGCATATAAGTTATGTTAGGTAAATCATAGAACAATTTAAAGACTTTCCTTTCATTATATTAGGTTTCTGAATGTATCAAAATACAAAACACATATGAGCACATATGTATAATGCATGAATATATAGATGAAGAACCTGCTATAAATTGTTTATGTCTCAAAGATATAATGTGAATTTAACTATTTATTTCACTGTGCAGTAATTTTTTTCTATATAATTAAAGAAGATAGTGTTTCTTTCGCATAAACACATTCAGATGAATGAATGAAATAAAGAATACTGTGCATTAATTTTTAAAAAAAATAATTTTTTTTACCACAAATGATTTTTTTCGATTAATGTTAGATTGATCTGAGCAATTTAAAAATATATATTCGCATAATTGCTATAACTTGAATTTCTGATTATCGTTCCAGTTTTCTGTCGAAATCGAAATTCAATTTTATTCTGATTTAAAATTGAAAATTCATTTCATTACATCGCCAAAGCTTACGTAGAACAATGAAAAATTATCCATCATATACTTGTAATACTTGAAATTTCAAATATATATATACACATATATTTCAGTTACGAAGGAATATTAAAGGTTGTGAATTTGAGTGTGTGTGGGAACTAGCCAGCTACTAAATATTTGCGCAATAACAATTTTGTAAGAAAAAAAAACAATTCTCTCTGTAAGGTAAACAGTATATTTACTCAAATTAGATTATTTTCTTAAATGGCACAATTTCTGAAAGATTATTTGAGTTGCATATTTGTCATCATCTCATATAATATATTACTACATATATTAAGAGTTCTTTGTGAACATTTAATGTAGAAGTAGTGCATGCACTCACACACATATACACACACACATAATATTACAATTTTTTTTTCAACACTGGGCTAGCATCAAATATTTTTTTTCTCCTGCTTTAATACTTAAATTATATTCTTAACTATTCATCACAATTAAAACACGGAACTAAAATTTTCATATGAATACGCATTTTAAAGTTTTAAATTAAGTAATATATACTTAAGGACTGCGAAATATTTTTCTTTGATCTTTTATTTGTTACTCTATTCATGGTTTATTTTTTTTTAAAAAAGAAAATGCGTTTTCTAAATAAATTATACATGCATTCTGAAAAAAAGGAATCAAAAGTTGTATAATTTGACGTACGTATGATATGTATCATTCTTTGCCTCTTTTACCTCTAACTAAAAAAGAAAAAGAAAGAAGAAATAATAATGCTAATAATGCCCCTTTTCCCGTGCACCATCTGTTCATGATGTTGACGTTACGACTCCATCATGCACTCCCTGCCAAACGACAATGCAGGCGAGGGTCGAGGGTACTCTATACTGCAGGGGGTAAGGTCATGTGAAAAAAGACCAATTATCTCTTTCCCCAGCGTTCATAAAAGAACCGGAATATGTCCCAACATAATCAAATGGGTGATTCGTTATGCGTGTGGTGCGCGTTGAAATTGAAAGAGTTACAACCGCAGTGACTGTACGGGAACATGACGTGTAGTGGATTTGCTCAACTGATCGTACGAAGTTTCATTCATATTTCAATTTTGAATACAATGCGCATGCATTCTCCATAAAAGAATTTATAACTTAAAATTATAATATATAAGAATTTATAACTTTATAGCTTATTTTGTTTGAGTATTGTCTAATGTTGGATAACTATATTTGTAATATTAAATTTTGTAAAAAAGGAATTAGTTAATATTGGTGAACATTTTGATGTGTATGTTATATTCTTACATTTCTGAGGGAATGAAAAGGTTTCAAATGTTAGATATTTCGAATGTCAATAGCTGGTATTTTATAAAGAATACTAATTACAATAATAAACGAAACGGGATGGGAATGTATTGCGCTTGTACTAAGTTCTTATTTATTTTCAGATTTTGGAAATTTTCTGTTTGAAGATCTCGGAACAGTATCTAGAATCTAATATAGTTATGGATCTATACTAAAAATATTCATCCCCCCCCACAATATTTTTTAATCATTCATTCATTCAATCATTCTTCATTAATTTATTAATCTTCAATTTTTTTCTCTAAATCATTAACTTCTTATATGATTTTAAAGATATATATTATCTTTA
The DNA here is from genome assembly GCA_019973975.1 of Trichonephila clavata. NCBI lineage: Eukaryota > Metazoa > Arthropoda > Arachnida > Araneae > Nephilidae > Trichonephila > Trichonephila clavata. The sequence continues at coordinate 34,664 of BMAO01001691.1, read as the reverse complement.
TATCTGTGTAATTTTTGAAATGAAGTTAATTATACAATTTCTGTGAAGGGAAATATATTTTAAGACAGGTGTTGGCAGACTGTCACGAGACGAGAGTCAAGGTATCGGGGGAACAAGACCTTTGTTGAGTACTTGTGTGCTCCCGGAAAGAACGTCACTTTCCTCTTAGGTATAAATCACATATAACACAGTCTCTCAATTGACATTTTCTCGAAGATATATTTGTTTTTTAATAATGACGTAGCAGCAGAAGTATGAAGAGCTCACGGTATGCTGTTGCTTGTTTTACGATATTTATTATTTCAACAACAAAAAAAATTGTTATTTTCGGTTATAATTTTTCAAAAGTTTCAATATATATATAATATATATATATATATATATAATCAAAAATTCTCTACAAGAGAGAGATGAATAAACATGATTAAAGCTGAAAATAATTGAAATTGCAAGATATATATATATATATATATACATATTGATATATCCATTCTTAGAATAGTTCCCTTTTTAAAAGATAGATTATGGTGGGAAAACCATTTTATTCATTTCTATAATACAACATATCCACATAAACTGAACACATTAAATAATGGCAAAAATGTTCTGCAATGCATGCAGCAAAAATATAACAAAGATTTTTTTTTTTTATAATTGTCATAATAATAATATTAATAAAATAACCAAGAGAACAAAAGGAGGTAAAAGGAATAAAAGAAAAAGTAGAGATTCCAAGAATATTACAGCTAAAATTAATGAATTCTGTAGTGATTTCGAAACAGTTTATAACATTAATCAAATAAAAAAATTCATGTTTGGGTTGAATAAAAAGGAAATCAAACTTTTTAATGATGTACTTAGTTATGATAATTTTAAAGACTGTCAAGCATTACATGTTATGAAAGATTTTTGTAATTTCTTAATCAGTAAGTTTAATATATCAATACATGATAATGTTTTAAATTCTACAACTGAATACTGTAACATCCCTTTTCATGAATAAATCCTATAACCATGTAAACTTTACTAAAGTGTTTGAGAAGTATATTCAATTTTTCCCAGTAAAAAACATTAACATTAAAAAGGCTTTTAAATATAATAAGAAAATTGGTAGATCCATCTTTAACTACAATTCTTTTGATTTGCAACATAATAATAGTATTATATGTAGTTGTCATAATTATGTAGATTTCATTGATGAACATCATAAACATGTCATATCTGGTAATTTAAATATTATTAAAGATAAAACTCTTAGAGAAATAATGGTTAAGGGTACAGGCTTTAGAATAATGAGCTCTAATAATAATACAGCTATTAAAGCACAAATTTCTAAATATATTAATAACTTCATTACAAAAATAGCAATTAAATGCTTTTTTCCTTTCGAAGCATTCAATGAGTTTAAATGCAAAGTTTGGGTGAATTACTTAATCTTAACTATAAAACCGATAAAAAATCTAACTTACAAAGATATAAAACACCAAATTTCAAATCTTCAAAAATATTTCATTATTGTATATGTTGATAAAGTTCCGGGCAAATATGCAATCATTTGCAAATGGTTTTATAGCTTTATACTTAACAAACAGTTTCAAAACAATAACGCGTTTATTAAATCTAATAGCAGCAGTAGAGAAATCTCTAACCGTATTTCAGCTTTTTTCCCCTTATATTTTTTTAACACCAAAATTTCATAAGTGTCCAATTAAATTTAGAACTGTTACTAATGGTTTTAATACCTATATTACACAACCAGGCAAGGTGTTGTAAAAAGTTATACAACACACTCTAGACAATATCTCAAACTCCATTATTGTAAAGAATAGTAAAGATATCGTTGAGAACATGCAAGGTAAGTGTATTAAATCTTTGCATAGCTTTGACTTCGAAGACTTATTCAACTTTATTGATATAGATGATACGATTAAAGTACTTAGAAATGTTTATATTAAGTATTCATTAAATAAATTCATAAACTATGATAAATATAATACTATTATACAATTTGTTTTGAAAGAAAATTACATATTACATAATAACTATTATTATTAACAAATTAAAGGTCTGCCACAGTGGCCCAGGTAATAATAGTCTGGCTAATATCTATTTACACTATTATGAGAATGAAAAAATTGATACAGACTCTTGTTACTTTTTTAGATACATCGATGATTTAATTATTTTCAGTAATAAAGTTGACTTTACTCATATTTTTAATTATTATCCACACAACTTGAAATTAATAAAAACCAATTGTGCAATATAGAGTCAGCAAATTTCCTTGATCTAGAATTAAAAGTTGAAAATAATATGCTAAAAAGTAATATTTTTGATAAAAGAGACTCTTTTGATTTTAATGCTATAAAAATGCCATATTGGAATAGTACCCTTCACATTTCAATTTTTAGAAATATCATTCTAAATTATATAAAAAGAAATAATGATTTAGTATCTGAGGAAGTATTGAGAATTAATAATTATAAAAAATTCTTTCGAAGTTGCTTAGACTATAACTATCCAGCTAATTTTATATATAAATATATGTCTTCAAAATTATAGCTATTTAATTATTTTTATTTAATGTATTCATTTATATTTAGTTTATAGTATATAATTTTCTTAATATATTCTTATATTAAGTTTAGTTACTAAAAAATGTATAGATGGCGCCATTATTCTTAGTTTTGCTGTTTTTGTGCATTGAGTCATAACACTCGTGGAATCTGTATACATCGGGTGAGATTATAGTTTCTTTGTTCATTTACATTATTGTTAATTATGGTCATATTCATTATCAACCTCTCGCAAATATTTTTGTTTATACATATTTATATTTGTCTATTTCTTCCGGATTCCTATAGTAATTTAATATTGCAATTTTTTCTATTGCTGTTATATTCACCCACGTGGGCTTAGGGCTTTTGCCTTGGTTTATATCCGGCGCTATTATGTTGAAAATTTCCGCTGAAGGAGAAGGTTGAGATCTCACAAAACATTGTTTAATCCTGTTTCACTGTCCTAAACCAGTGACAGCTCGGGAAATCATAATAGTTTTTTCCACTCTAGCTAATTTTGTCTTTTTTGGTTTGTCATGGTTCCATGTTCTTGGTTCTTTCGGTCTGATCTTAATATTCTTGGGATTTATTAGTCTTCTTTTTAATTTATTTACTGCTATATATATATATATATATATATATATATATAATATATATATATATATATATATATATATACCGTAACATCCAGAGGATAACGCGCACTTTTTACACACACAAAAAAAAGAAATTTACGGGTGCATTTGTACGCCGGATACAGAAAGGAGAGCTTTAAAAATAAAGAAAAATTGAACAGAAACTTCTGCATGGATCGAAATACTGATATTTTAAAAGAAATGGCATTCCTTATGAACCTAAAGGGTTGTAATTTTGGAACTATACTATTTTTTTTTTCTAAAGTTGAAAAATACCTTGAATAAATGACTTCAAAACATAAGAGCATTGAGCACTTCATTTTAGGTTTTTTTTGATAAAAAGAGGGATGCGCGTTATACGCGGTGAATATATCTAAAAAATAAAAATTACAACTAGAAAGTATAGGTGCGCGTTATAAGCAGGATTTTATGGTATACATACATATATATATCTATATATATAAAGGAGAAAAGCGACTCACTGACTGACTGACTGACTAATCACGATATCTCTGGAACTGTTCAACCTACAGACTTGAAACATGGTAGACATGTTCCTTTTATAGAGTAGACATCAGCTAAGAACAGATTTTCCGAAATTCGAAAGGCAAGGGGCGTAACGGGGGGTTAAGGGGCGTTATAAATAATTGTTTCCATGTTTAAACTACTCAATGTACAATTTTGAAATTGGGTAAGCAGATTTCTTTCATACAGTAGAGATCCACTAAAAAATAAGTTTGGTGAAAATCGACCCCCAAGTGGCGTTGCAGGGGCTTGGGGCGTTATAGATAATTATTTCCATTTTTAAACTATTTGACGCACTGTTTTTAAATTTGATAAATAGATTCCTTTCGTAGAATAATGATCAGTTACAAAACCGGTTTTGTGAAAACAGACTTCTAAGTGGCGTTGCGGGGGATTAAGGAGCGTAAGAGATAAATATATCCGTTTTTAAACTACTTCACTTACCTGCTTGAAAATTGGTAGGTAAGTTTCTTTCATGGAGTAAATATCCGCTACAAAATGGGTTTTGGGAAAATTGACCCCCAAGGGGTGTTGCGGGGGCAGGGGGTTTAAGAACGGTTTTAAATTCCGATTTTTAAGTTATTAGACGTACAGTCTTGAAATTTAGTAAGCGGATTCCTCTCATAGGGTAGAGATACGCTACAAAATGGGTTTCGAAAAAATTGCCCCCAAGTGGCGTTGCGATACTTAAGGGGCGTTATAGATAATTATTTCCATTTTTAAAGTATTAGACGCACAGTCTTTATATTTGATAAATAGATTTCTTTCATAGAGTAGAGATCAGCTATAACATGATTTTGTGAAAACATACCTCTAAGTGGCGTTGCGGGGGATTAAGTGGCGTAAAAGATAAATATTTTCGTTTTTAAACTACTTGACCTACCTGCTTGAAAATTGGTAGGAATGTTTTTTTCATAGAGTAAATATTCGCTACAAAACGGGTTTGGAAAATTGACCCACAAGAGGTGTTGCAGGGGGTTAAGGGCAGATATATATAATTATTTCTATTTTTAAACTATTAGACGCACAGTCTTGAAATTTGGTAAGCAGATTCCTCTCATAGGATAGAGATACACTAAAAAATGTATTTTGGGAAAATCGACCCCTAGGTGGCGTTGCGGGGGTTCAAGGGGCGTTATAGATAAATTTTTTGTTGCATTTTTAATTTATTGGACGCACAGTCTGCCAATTTTGCTAAGCAGATTCCTTTCATAGATTGCAATTCCCCTACAAAATGGGTTTTGTAAAACAGATCCAGAAATGGCGTTGCGGGGGCTCAAGTGGCGTTATAGATAATTATCCCCATTTTTAAACTATTAGACGTACAGTCTTGAAATTTGATAAGCAGATTCCTTTCGTAAAGTAGAGAACCGCTACAAAATGGGTTTTGCGAATATCAACTACTAAGTTTAATTTCGGGAGATTAAGAGGCGTAATCGAAAAATATTTCCATTTTTAAACTATTTGATCAACCTGCTTGAAAATTGGTATGCATGTTCCTTTCATGGAATAGAGTTTCTCTAACAAAGAGTAAAATGAAAATTGACCCCCAAGGATGGTCGCGAGGGTTCAAGAGGAGTTACAGAAAAAAATTCCTGTTTTTTATTGTTAGACCCATATACTTGAAATTTGTTAAGCATGTTTCTTTTGTTGAATAGGGATCCACTAAGAATTAATTTTAAGCAAATCAAGTTCTGGGAGGCGTGCAGGGGGTTCCTGGGACGTATTGACAAAAAAAATTCCTTTTTTCGAGCTACAAGGACTATAATAATGAAATTTGGTTAGCATTTTTCTTTTGTTGAATTGAAATCCGCTAAGACTGGTTATTTTGGAAAACGGCTCTCAACGGGATTACGGGGATATTGATAGTAAAACTTTTGTTTTCTTCTGTTAGATTTAGACTTGAAATTTGGCTTGCATGTTCAATTTACGGAGTAGAGATCCACCGAAATTTGGTTTTGCGGGAATCCACTTGGTTTATGGGTTACGAAAGAGCAAACATCATTCTATACTTAAATTTTAGAGATTTTTAGAAAATACAAATTAGATGAGTTCTGCCTTTTTTTTTGCGACAGTTAAAGGTATAAGTATATTTTTCAATACAATCGAATTCTTAATGCTAGGACTTAGATATCAATAATTTATACATATATATAAGCAGTAAAAATTTATAAAACATCATGAAATACCCAGCGAAGCGGGCGGGTAACAGCTAGTATATATATATATATAGAGAGAGAGAGATAGAGAGAGAGAGAATAAAATTGAAAATACCAATGTTATTGACATATATTTATATTGAGTGCGGTTTAGTAATTGAACACTATATATAACAAATGAAGAATTATTTTATGGCACCATACTTTCTTAACTTTTACGTCAAACTAATGAACAGACTTAGAGCCACTACCAATTTAGAGTGTATCAGTTCTACTAGCCTGTGAGTTTTTAGTGACATCAAAACTCTAATCCACGCATTTAACATGTCAGCCAGTAGTTCATGACCATGTGTATAATTCCTAGGATAACTCGGCCACCAAATATTTAAAGAAATCAGTCATTAAATTTGAAAAAAAAACATTTAGATGATATTTTAAAATCAGAGCGAAAAGTCAGGATTAGAAATTATGTTTGCATGGGTTAGATTTCCGTCATAAAAATAATTTCTTCCTAGGAGCATAATAGTACATCGCTACTCAATTTAAAATACATACAGAATTAACTCTGTGACGGATCTATACGATCTTCCCCTAACCTTCTCTATTTTCTATAAAATAATTTATTTATTTCAACCAATCTTCACCGAGAGCCAAGCGTGATTTAGGCAAATGAGATATATTTCATAAGTTCGGGTTTCGCGAGTTAAAAAGTTTAAGTAAAGTGAAGAGATAGAAGAGTGAAGTTAAGTGAAGTAATGATCGGTAGGTCAGCACGCAGTTGTTGACATTCCTAGATAGCGTTTACGTGTGGAGCTACGCTAGGAGAAGTTGATTGAAGCTTGTAAAAATCCGTGTTACAGAGTGTGGATCCTTCACCATTCTCCTAACCAGTCAGCAAGGCAGATATCATCACGACGGAACAGCCGATGATAAAAGATAAGGTCAGTGATTTATGTTAAGATATTGCGAATATTCGTACGTGGCGTAGCTGTAATTGTGCGTGTTTAAGATTTCCTAGATTCAGTTGCGATTCTGTTATTCCGCTAGTAGTAATTCCCCTTTTGTACTCCATTCAATTTTGTTTCTCTTAAATTTGAATTGTGTGTTTATAACCATTGGTGTTAACTAGAATCAATAAATCTATTTGATTTGAAATTATGTCTTATGATCATTTAAGTCCGCCTACACATCCAGTCGTATTGGCAGATAGACAGGGTGATGGTAGTCTCAGTCACGACAACTCAAATCTAAGGCGCAAATATAGAATCTCCAAGTTCTCAAAAGAATTTGTAAAAAAGTTTTGTCATCAATTCTACGTGGTATTCCCAATTCTCTACACGTTTTTCAGGAAAAAGAAAAACAAAAATGTGTAAAAGGTTCTAAGCCGCACTCGAATTCCAGCAGCATTAACACAGGAAAAATGGTGCGGCTTAGATTTGAGTACATACGGTAACTTGCTGAGAATAAACATAAAATATAATGTTTTTTATCACATTACTGTTGTTTATGTCCTCCCTCTCTCTCTTTCTCACAAACACACTCACACACATTTCTTTTATTAAGTTCCTCAGTATCCTTAACGGACAAATTAAACTTTCAGTAAAAATCACGAATATAAATGTGTTTAGTTGTTTGCGTTAACATCTCGATTAATATGTAAGTAAAACATTTTTATATTCCTCTATGCAGACAAATATTTGAAAAAAAGAAAGCTGTAATTCCTTCTTAACTGCTTCGTAAAGAAATTTCAAAAAAGCATGGCTTTTTGTTGTTTATATAGATATAAAGTGATAGCTGAATTGTCATAGTACGATGGACAAAAACACATATAAGTACACTATAGATCAGTTTCTTAATGTTGCTTTTGAAGCAATAAAGATTCATACTGCGAAAAATTGCCATTGCAACTTTATTTGAATAAATAACATTTCTGTAATAATCAAATGATTATTAACCATTAATCGTGTTTAAAGTTGTATTATTATTCTGAACTAGAAGAAATTGTGTGAACCAAAAACACATTAAATTAAATATTTTAATTTCTTAACACTTCCCTATACAGAAACTCTACAATTCAGAAACTCTCATTGCGATGCTCTCAATTGAAAAACTCTTATCAGAAACAAATCATTTTTACTTAAACTTATACCTAAAAAATAATTATAATATGCTATTATTTTTATAGCTTTTTATTGGACATTTTTAATCCAGATTTTCACATATTACCTGTAATACAGATTCAACTTTTCAAGGGTTACTAAAGAAATTCAGGTGCCTATTTTCACATATTTAAAACATGCTTGTTTAAATTACAAACGATATAAGTCATTGTAAAGTTATCTCAATTATGTGTATTTGAACACTGTATTTAAACCCTTCTATCTTATTGTAATATTCTCCGTCAGGATATACGTTTTCTCAACTCATGAACGGTCACATGGGAAACATGGTCACCACTGTCTCACGAAATCTTTAATTCTTGGGAAATTGTTTATTTGTTACCAGTAACCTAGTCAGTATACTCCTAGAGGGTAGTGAAGGGGGAGCAAAAATTCTTTGTACAATCTTAATAAAGTACTTGGGGTGATTGAGTTCCTCGCGCGACCACTTTTATACCAAAATATTTTCTATGGACAGGTTACATTTTTCCCTGCGAACGACTTAATGGTTTTGATTGCTCTGTTGTGCGACTCATTAAGGATTAAAAATGTAAAGGGATAGAATACAAAACAAGTACTGGGCATCTGTGATATGTATTGGCTGATGTTGAAACTGATCAAGCAAGGGAAGAACTTGATGAATTATATTATACTAATCAGGATAGCAAAACTAAATTTGAGGGAAGAGATGAACTTGAAACATTTGAGTTGAAATGAAAATTTTAAAATTCTACCTAAAAAATTCCATCAAAAAATATATGAAGGGCAAAATGTACGACGACACACTGCACCCTGTCAAAAAGATACTAGCGAGAAAAAGTTCAAAATACTGTTTGTCGATTAACAAATTACATTAAAACTACAATAACTTGAACAAAACATGACAGTTTTGCCTGCAAACACACTCAAGAGCCAAAACATTATGACCACCCCTACCTTTTGTCATGAACTCGCCTGCATGACGTGGAAGGCGCATGATCAGGTGGAAGTGGTATTTACTGCTGCTGGAGAGTCTGAAGAATCATTCTTTCACTTACTTCTGTGTGTGGTGGGAAAGGCTGCGGATCTAAGCGACTTTGATAGAGGGCAGATTGTAATGGCGCGGAAGCTCGGAACAAGTATTTCCGAAACTGCACGACTCGTGGGTTGTTCGTGATCAAAAGTTGTTAGTACTTATGCAAAGTGGTTGAATGACGGTGAAACCAGCAGTAGACGACATGGTGTTGGACTCCACACGCTATCAAAGAAAAAGATCGTCGGAGACTGTCTCGCATGGTGAAGCAAAACCGGAGCCAGACAGTGGCTCAGCTGACAGCCCAATACAATGCAGGGCGAAGTAGAATAGTATCGGAGCACACTGTTCTGCGGACACTGTTGGATATTGGGCTACGCAGCAAACGTCCCACTCGTGTGCCTTTGCTGACCAAGCATCATAGCCAAATGTGCCTGGACTGGGCCCGGGAACATCGCAAATGGTCCATGGATCAGTGGGAGAGAGTTGCCTGATCAGATGAATCACGGTTTGTCATTCATCACGCCGATGGCCGTGTCAGGATACGCCGTCTGCCAGGAGAACAGTTGCTCTCTCAATGTACAGTTGGTCATACACAGGCTGGTGGCAGTATTATGCTTTGGGGACATTATCTTGGGTGTCTCTGGGACCCGTGGTTGTGGTAGAGCACATCATGAATGCTACAGGGTATCTGAACATCACTGCGGACCAGTCGCACCCTTACATGGTCTCTGTTTTTCAGCTGGAAATGGAATGTTCCAACAGGACAACGCTCCGTGTCACAAGGCTAAAATTGTGTTGGAGTGGTTCCAGCACATGATCCTGAATTCCTGTTAATGTCCTGGCCACCTAACTCACCGAATCTCAATCCGATTGAACACATTTGGGATGTCATGGGACGGCAGCTCAGAGTTCAAGCACCACCAATTCGCAATATCTCGGGTTTGCGTGACCATTGCTTAAACATCTGGAACAATCTGTATCCGGCCATCTACCAAGGACTTGTGGCATCCATGGCAAGGTGGCTTGAAGCTGTGTTGCGCGCCAAAAGTAGGCCAACTCGTTATTGACTGGTGGTCATAATGTGTTGGCTCTTTAGTGTATCATTCCGTAAATTGTCTATGAGCTGTGTTCTGTTTTAAGTCACGCACGTTTGAAACATTTTATCTCATTTTGATTTGATTTAATTTTTCGGAAATTATCAAAAAAAAAAAAAAACTTGAAAAGTCCTTAAAAGTAGCTAAGTATATTTTATTTTAATTAAATTATTCAGTAGAATTGTGATTTTTACTGTGTACAATAAAAAAAAGTATTTAGGTGACTCAATCTCCCCGCGCGACCACTAACGTCAGTATATAGCCATCTCAAAGGTCAATTTATTTTTGTAGTATGCAGACATATAACTGAAATTTTGCTTAAGATGGCCTAAAAACAAAAAAAGTTAAACAGTTACAAATTACTCTTGAAATCTTGAAGCGTATCCTTTCGTGGACTGAAAATCCATCAATCTGTTTTCTCATTAGAAGAGAAATATTTCACTTCTTGTCATGACACGGTGACTTTTACATCGTTTATAACACTAGTTAGCATCATATGTGTTCAAATTTTATACAACTCAATTCTTGTTGCAGTAAATTCTTGGTGCCCATTGATGTCATTAAATATGTTCAGACGTTGTTATGCAATCTGTTTCCATTTTTAATAGCCTTATTCAGTGCCTCAAATGAAATTTAAGGTTATCCTTATGAGTTTAACAACTTAAACATCCTATTTTAATCACCATTCAAAAAAGCAAATTTACATATAAAGTATTTTTACATGGCTTAGAATAATTGTTAAAATACTTGGAATGAAATATTTCATCGTGCCAATCAGGAAAATGTATAGTAAACTTTTAAATTGACACTAATCGCCTTGTAGCTTTTAATGTGAGTTGAATAAACAATTATTTGATTAAAAAGTATTCAAATCTAGAATCAAATACGAACATACAATGATAAATTTACCTTATTTTTTCTCATTCCTGGATAATTTTTCAATGAAAATGATTTACTGTGAGATACAAGATAATAATCAAAATATTTATTTATAAATCAGTGAATTTTTGATAATTCTAACTAGGATATATAGTATAGCCGATATTAAAACTTACTGTAAATCTGACGTATAACGCTCACTTTTAACACAAAAAATGCGATTGAAATTTACGGGTGTTCGAGACGCCGGTTATAAAAATGATAGCTTTAAAAATAAGAAAAGATGAGCATAGGAAAAATTAAATTTCTACATAGATCCCCCGGAATAATATATTTTGAAAGAAATGAAATGTTTAACCCTAGAAAGACAGTATATAATTGTATTGGTCAAATACAGTCAAAACTATTGCATTGTGAAAGGCTAACTAATGTGTAAAGAAATTTAAAATTAGTTTTTAATATTTTTTAATATTATTTGCAGTCATATAACAAGTTTGTAAATATTAAGAATAAGAAATTTCCTTGAGGAAAAAATATATTCCAAAATCTCTAAGAAATGGTGTCATTATATACGTAATTGTTCTACTAATTTAAATTAAAAAGCAGTCAAAATGATTTCCTTGGGCAATCTAGTGTTAATGAAGTTAAATAGTTCTGTTTTCAAAAGTATACATTTTTTTTCAAAATCCTCGTATAATAACGCGAATAAATGACTTAAAAACATATGAGCATTGAAGAAGCGCACTTCTTGTAGAAAAGGGTCGAGTGTTATATGACTAATATATTCAAAAATTAAGTAATGCAGTTTGAAAGTATATGTTTGCGTTATTCGCCAGTGTGCGCTAAACTCCGAATTTTACTCTAATTAGATAAAATTTATTATTTGTTATGAAAGGCAAAGGTCTTCTCATTTTATTCATAGCCTCTTCATGACATATAAAAGGGGAATAGCAACTCTCTCTTCAATAAGTTTCATTTAAATATATTCCTCAATGGCCTAAGCATAACATGCTGAGAGTAACTGTTAAGCTCATGATATTTTACTTTATATAAATCGTCTAAAAGGTACCCTAACAGATTGAGAACAATTTCTAAAAATAGCAAATAGCTATAACATTATAAATACCTTTTCAGGTATCAATGCCAATACATATTAATTAACCAGCAATTTTTAAAATAAACCATGCAATTTCCTTTAAAAAACTCACAACATTTAAATAAAAATTTAGTAATTTTTTTAAATAAAATTTTGAGACAGTTAAAAAAAATAATAAGCTTATATCACACACACACACAATAAAAGTATTACTAAAATAATTTACATTCCTTTATTTTGGAAATTTACTAAACTTCGATATTTTATTATGATATATATATATATAGATGATTTAGTAAGTATTATACTAATAAGACAAATTTATGAGGAAATAATTGAAACTATATACCATAACTCAAGAAAATAATTCAGTCAGGCATCCCATATTTATTTCATTATTCCATATATATATATTTTAGGGCATTCTATAGAAAATGCTATAAATGTCAGGTTCAAAAGGTTTCATAGATATACATTTATAATATCTCGAGTTATTTGACTTGCCATGGCAGATTCCGAATAAGTCAAAATGCCTACTTCTACTAGATTAAAAACTAAATCCAATTTTTCTAGTTTTATGTAACTTATTGTAATTTAGCCTCTATGTAACGTAGGATTAAATAATATTTCTTCGGTTGAGCTAAGAGCTATTCAATCAAATAAAGAAAAAAGTAAGTTAATTTATTGAAATTGGTTATTTCAATGTGATCGAATACCTTAAAACTGATTTATGCAATGATTTAGAAAAAAATTGTCACCATTTTTGAGTGATTATAACTTTTATAAAGACTATCGAAAGCAGCATATTTCAAAGTCAGGATGCATATACCCTATGTGTGGGGGAGGGGGGAGCGAACACATTGAAAAGATGAAAACAAAATATTATTTGAAAATATTATTCATTTACTGAACGGAACCAAGACCAAATGCATTCTGGCATAATAAATATAAAACACGTTCACACTGATGGAATATACTTATAAATGTTTCAGTACTTCACAATGTATTTGATAATTAATTTAACAATGCTAACTTAAGAAAAAAGTTTAATTATTTCCATTGACCCCTCCCTAGGGGGTGTAACATATAAAATTACATACAAATTTAATTCTTACCTTGATACTTTGTATGGTTTATAATTGAAGTTATATTTTAGTTTTAGCGTTAAAGTATATTATTATTGAATTCAATACATTGTCATTATATGGAGGGAGCGCGATGGAAATTATAATTGAAAACTGGGTTACAAATATTGAATGTTTGCTAAGTATTGCTTTATATAATAACCAAATTATTTTTTTACTTCTTTACTTTTTAAAGACCAGACATAATATTCAATACTGAAGTGGATGTGGGTACATTATTCCAAAATGCTTAAGCTCATCTATACTTCCAAAATTATGTTGAAATTCTGGACGTTATTTAACGATGTAATTCTGATGAATTGTCTAATTTCCTTACTTTGCTTAAGGTATCCGATTACCCTAAAATTGGAACATTTTGCCAAAAATTGAGAATTTTTTTTTTGATTTTATTTTATTTTATACTCCATCTTATCAGCTTTATAAAAATACCAAGTTTATCATTTTCCGTTCACTAGAACAATAACTACAAGTGTTTTAGTAAAAGCAGATGCCATCACTTTAACCAAGATGTCATACTTTAAAACGCGTTTTACTCGAAATATGTTTTTTTGAAAATACTCAAAATTGGTCAGCGATTACTAAAAAAGTTTTGAACATAATTAACTGAAATTTTTTCTGTAAGTTCTGTATAATAGTAGAAGTTATTTGACCTTCAGATTTGTCAATCACTGTTTTATTACAAAATTTACAGTCCCTTGTGTGAATAAAATCACTTTTTTTTAAAGAAATTTCGTATAATAACTGATATAAAGTGCTCTAGTTTTTGTAAAAAAGAAAATATCTCTTATCCTGAAGATCATTTCAGAATTGAATAATATAGCAACACATTAGAATTAAAAAAAATAATAATTTGTTTATAAACCTTTGGTACAGAATGGGACGCGTTTATGTTATATTTTGTCAATTTTTACCTATTTTTCCCATTCTAGTAATAATAATTTATTTTTCTCTGCTTAATTTTAGCACATTTTTCTTAAATGGCACTAAACAAATCTAAAAATAACAACAACAAAAATCCCCACGTCTCCATTTTTTTTTTAAAAAAAAGTTGTCGCAACCAGTCGGATACCTTGTTCATCTATACTTTTAAAATTATGTTGAAATTCTGGACATTATTAAACGATGTAATTCTGATGTATTACCTAATTTCCTTACTTTGCTTAAACATTAATGTTAGAAACAAAAGGAATATCCTCTCTGTTAATTTTTACTAAATCTGTCAAAATTAAACCAAGGAGTGTCATCGAAAGCGGCACAAACCTTCCCAGTTCATTGCATTAGCAACAACTTAAATCACAACTCTCTTAAAGTACCTCCCATTCCATATTTATCCTACACTCCTCCAGTGAATCCACCTCACATTTCACAGACCTGTCGAATGCTACAGACATGGTAAACACGTGTTGTTGAACGCTTGGAAGAGCAGCATAATTGCTTTCCCGCTCCTTGATTCATTTTGATAGAAATTGCTCTAGTTAACCATCCGGCCACACGCGCTAATTGTTGTAGATGATGACGAAATAAGGCCCCTCGCCCTCTAAAACGAAGCCTTGGGCCTTTAATGCCTTCCCTAAGATGGATTCTGAGGTAAGTGATGCACAGCGATTAAATGCCTAATTCAACTATGTCCAGAATGCTTCGGATTCTATGTACTTCGTATGAGTTTGAGTAAATTGTATAATTAAAAGTTTTGTTTACACGTGACTTGTACTGAGGAATGTAAAGTAAAGTTTGTGGAACTTCTGGTGAGTGCAGAAGTTTTCTCGAGACAAAATGTGTAATATGTTTAGTTATTTTAAACACATATGTATTCAAGTTCTTAAAATAGAAGTTTTTTTTTCTCAAATGTGTATTAAAAATTTCGAATTATTTTTCGTTTTCTTGTAACTAATTTAGTAGCGTTTCTGACATTATTCGTAAATTATTTGTATGCACAAGGAGAACGCTCAAAAAATTGACTAAAAAATAGCATAATGAAAAAAGATTATTGTGTTTTTGCATGTAAAAATTATTCCAATTTTGCGAAAAATGAGGATATATATTTAAGGAACTATTTATATCTGTTCAAAGAGTAATTATAGGTTTTTTGTAAGCGAATTAAGATCATAAGAAACAAGTCGTTAGGTTTCAGATAAAACTTACTTCGTGTGTGTGAACACAGCCACATGTTAATATTCCCGCCAAATACTAAGGAGCATTAACAGTACCGCATGAATATAAAAGTAATACATTATGATAAAGAACAGAAAGTCTATACATTTAAAAACGTTAAATATAGTTATTAAATTCATTGAAAATAAAAGGACTTCCTAAACATTCACAAAATGATACTAAAGTAAAATAAAGAATTATTAATTTTATTAAACATGTAGCGCCATCTTTTGAGCAACTTATACTTTATTTAAAAAATATAACTTAATGCAAGTATTATTACAATTTGTCATTTCAATGAAAACTATTAGAAATATAATTGTAAAGAAAATTAGCGGGATATCCGAGTTCAATATAATAGCTAATAAAATTATTAAAATTTAAATTATAGTAGATTTATTGCTAATGCATTTTTACTATAAATATAATTCAAATTAATCTCTCTCTTTATATATATATATATATATATATATATATATATATATATATATATATATATATATATATATATATATAAGCATAAAACGTAAAATGCGAAAACATGCAGTAAATATTCGTAAAATTGTTCCAAATTTCTTGCGGATATTAATTTGTTGAAGTAGAAACATTGGGTTTATGCAAAACTTTTCAGTCGACTACGTCCTGCGCGAACCACCGGCGCATGTCGGAACGCGGAGAAACCGATTCATGCAGCATAGGCAGTTCAGACAAATTTCGTGCAACTGATGTGCGAAGGAACGTTGTTAACCATCAAACAAGGTGAATGATGGCATAAAGACGCCAACTGGACATGTTTAAGAAAGGAAGAATCTTGGGAATGCTGGAATCCTCACGATCACAAACCGAAGTGTCTCGAATTCTGAATGTGGACCAGTCTGTGATCTCAAGACTGTGGCAGAGGTTTCAAAGAACGGGCGTTTTACCCGACAACCAGTATCAGGTCGACCAAGAGTCAAAACCCCTCGCCAAGACCGATATCTGGTAATAAGTGCGCGATGTCAGAGGGCCGGTACTGCCAGAGCACTAGGTTCAGCGCTCACAAGCGCCACAGGAATACGAATTTCCAGACAAACTGTTTACAGGAGACTCAATCACGCTGGCCTGTATGCCAGAAGACCAGAAGTTTGCATTCCCCTCACGTCTGCGCATAAACGCGCTCGTTTGAACTGGAGTTTGAAATATCAGTATAGGCGTGTGGGAGAGTGGGCCAATGTGATGTTCAGTGACGATTCCCGGTTTAGTTTGAGTAGTGATTCTCGGAGGGTAACGATATGTAGAGAACGTGGTATGGACCGGCATCATGATGGACGGCCGCACAGACCTCCATTTCTTTGGCACGGGGTCTGTGACTGCTCAAAGATACAGAGACGAAGTTCTTGAGCCTTATGTTCACTTGTTTCGAGGTGCTGTTGGTCCTGACTTCATATTCATGGATGATAACGCGCCATGTCACCAAGCGGTGCTGAATCATGACTTCCTTGAAACAGAAAACATCCAGCTCATGTCGTGGCCTGCGAACTCCCCTGGTATAAATCATATGGAGCATGTATGGGATATGCTCGGGAGACAAATTGCAGCCCTTTCGCGAGAAATTTACAGTTTTCATTCCTATCATTATGAGACATAAATCATGAATATTGTATGTATTCATAATTCATGTATATATAAATATATTTGCGTTAATGCTAAATCTTAGTCTTAAATCGGTGCTCCTCAAACTTTCCATATTTGAGACCTAATTTTCAAACATAATTTTTCAATACGACTCTAATTTTAAACCTTACAAATTATCAAGATAAGTATCAAATTGTGTATAAGATTTGTCGTAGTCTATCACTACCCCTAAGATTATTAACTCCCCTTCTTGTATTATCTAAATCTGAATGTGTTGAATTCATGATTAATTACTACTTATTAATAAATCAATCTTATTTATTGACTTTTCTTAATTGAGAGATTACACAAATACTATTCAAGTTTTAAGAACAATAAAACACAGTGGAGTATGAGAAGAATTCGATTATGAACGACGGTATCCTAACTGAATCCACGGTAGTCGACGCGTATAATTAAGCTACACACTTATATTTAATTTGGGAAATTGAGAACTAACCTGATATCTTTAGTTATGGCAGGTTCTTCTAAATACTTCTTCAATATTTGGATTCCTTTAATAAGTGGCTTCAATCTCAGCTATTTCTCAGTTCCGTCTCGAACCGATTTTATATATACTTTTCAATAGACTCTTCTCTCGACGAATATATTTCTACTAGAAAAACTACTCTCTCAAAATATCCCTTTCTCTTCATTTCATTTCTCCCTTTTATATCCTTTTCAAACTCGCTAAACCCGAAAATATCTCATTTGTATAAGTCACACTTTTGGCTCTCGGAGGAGATTGGTTGAAATAAATAAAACATTTTAAAGAATGCGAGAGAAGGTTAGTGAAACGCGTAAGCACCCGTCACAGATTTTATATGTGACAACCCCAAGGGTTCTCATAGCTATTAAAATTGTTACTAACTTAGTATTGTTAAATTAATTATGAAACACATTGTGCAGTACTGACACATTTATAAGTGTGTTATATCAGTGTAAATGGTTAGTATAGTTTTTATTATGTTAGAATGTATTTTGTTTTGTTTCGTTCCAGTAAATTAATATTTTTTAAAAAAAATAACCGTTGACTTCGATTTTTTGCTATGCTCGCACCCCCCACGTAGAGTTATCACGCCTCCTTATAGAGAGGCGCGCCTCATATTTTTAAAAACGTTGTATTAAATTTGTAGTTTTTGTTTTACTATTAAATTATGTCGAAGCTTTTAAAAACGCCATTAAACATTTTTTTTAAATGAATAATGAGAAGCATATTAAAATGTCTATATTTAATTTAATTAAAAAAATTAATTCATATTGAATTGATTTGAATTAGCTTGGTTCTTTATTCAATTTTCAAGAGCAATCAATGATATTATAAATGCGTCCACTATTATGTATTATTAATTTAATATTGAAATGGTGAAATAGAATGAATAAAAGAATCAAAATGCCTCTAGTTTCTCTTTAAAAAATGCTTTCAGAAATATAAATAATAAATATTTATGAGCATATTTACGGAATTTATAATTAACAGATTTCTTATTACGCGGTAAATGTTTATATTTCGAACACTTAATTATACTCTTTTTCCTTCATTCTAATTTATCTAGAAAATAAAACGTAATATTTTCTTTGAAGGTTAATAGAAAATACTGCAGAATATATAATTTTAAAAAGTCGTTTGCTTTACTCATGCGGATTAATGAAAATTAAATTATCTCTCTCGATTTTTTTAAAAATTTTCTTTCTTTATTTGTTTCTATTTTATTAAACTTTCTTATTACAATTCTGCATTTATGGATTATTTTTAAGCAAGTATCCCACACACAATCACAAACACCATAAGTATAAAATAAAGCTTTCTTTTTTTACGATAGATATTAATTTCACTTGGGCGATATTTTTTAAGTTAGTTAATCTCTTTATTTATGATCATGCATTTTTTTATTTCATGAGTTATTGCATTAATTAGAAATGAAAAATTCGATTTTCAAGTGTAACGACAATCTGAAAACCTTATCTCATATATTATATATTTTTTTTAACAATTACTTGAATTGTTGATAAGTATAATAAAAAGAAATGTGTACGGTTATATAGGATATTTACTTTTTTCAAATCATGTGATATATTAATTAATGGAAAAATATTGTATGGCAAAAAATATCTTCATTTATAGACAGTACATAATAATTGAAATTTGAAAGCAAATTTATGGTTGCAAAAAGTATCGGATGCTTATGCTTATTCATTGACAAATAATGATGTGACTCTTTAATATAAAAATTCTAAGAATTGGGCAATATCTTCAATATATGGTAAATTTCTCTATATTTTTGTCTTATGCTTATGAATTTCTTACGACTGTTCCCACTTAAAACTGATGATGTTATTCAATAAATAATTCATAGCATACGAAACATTGCTTTAGAATAAATAAGTTAAACATTTAAAATTTTCACTACAAATATAAGTAAAAATATAAAATTGAAAAAAATGAAGATAAATTGAAAAAAAATGAAGATAAATTGAAAAAAAATGAAGATAAATTGAAAAATTTCTGTAAAAATGTGGATAGAAAAAAATAGTACCAAGCTCACATGTCCATGTTTTAGAATAATTAAAAATATAAATGTGTGATGCATTTCTTAACTCTAAGACCCTGATTTTTTTGCCAGGGGAGAGACTTTTTATTCCTACACCCAACATTCAAACCAGGAAATAACTTACATCTACCTATCTATTTTAATATTAGTAGTATATGCTTATTCTTTAAATGGTTTAATAGTTTCCTTTATTTACAGTAAAATATGTATTTTATTCCTTAACAATGCATTTTCTCCATACATAATACATAGTTAGAACCATAATGTTCTCATATGAATATGAATCTCGAGTATGATCAAAATCATACCAAACGACAAGAATTTCTCTACAACAATTTCATACTTTATCCTCTGGAAACCACACTAAAATTGCTTCTGAGTACCATTTCAACTTCAAATTAGAGAAGGATTCTCTGCATTAACAGGAAATCCAAGAGTGTATGAAAGCAGAAATCTTTATTAAATTATTCATTCGGTACCTTTTAGGGTTCCAAGCGTCTCTAGACGTTTCTGGTTCCAGTGTAGACTAGCCTATCCTGTCTAAAATTAACTTTATTCACGCCAGATACATACACTGGAGCTGTGACGGAAATTTAGTTCGTGTTTAACTAAACTGACGTGAAGAAGGCTCGCGCTTTAAAGGTCACGTGATGTGTTTCGAAGCTTTCATTGACGTCAGGAAGTGACGTTTCGTTAGACAATTTATTTTATGGAATGGCGAGAAGTTTGCGCTTTACTACTAGCTATGCTTTATCATTAAAGAACGAACACATTTTACAACTTAAATCAGAATGGAATGCATTAAAATGGAAAATTGTGCGCAATTTGATGATCAAAATTGTGAAATCATGAAAAATAAATCCGCTTATGCATTGATATACTTGTATGTATTTACAAAAATGATTGGAAAATAACACATAAAATGAAAAGCTTCCCCAAGTAGGAAAATAAGTAAACATTTTTCGTATAAAAAATTGGAATTTCAAATAAAAAATAGTTTTTTATTCAGAAAAACTACAAAAAAAAAAATTGATTGCTCATGTTTACATAAGCTTCACCAGATAAATAGAAACAAAAAAAATTATAATGACTAATATATATATGTGCATCTAAGAGCATAGTAGAATAAATAACAAAAAAAAAAATCACAAACAACATATAAAATATTTAAAAAAAAACAAACAGAAAATACAATTTATTAAAAATGGGAAAGGGGACCCCAGTGAAACAAAAAGCAATTTCCGATAAAGGTAGTTTAAATAGGGTTATACTTGTTTGATGTGTTTCCAACCTTACCGTGATTTGCGTCTTAGTAGGTCAAAAAATCCAAAACGAATATCGACAAAAATCCTAACAGAAAAAGAGCAATTTGGACATAAACACCCAAGTAAATGAATAAGAAAATAACTAATTTAAGCTTTGTAATGTATCATAAATTTATAAATAAAGAATATTGAAATTTTTAATTACAACTGTAGAGGAAATTTAACTCCTACTTTTCTTCTTGGCAGACGATTTAATTTAAAATAGAAAAATCCTTTTTTGTATATTTAAAAATATAATTAAAATTAACTAAATTATTGTTTTTTATTAATTCTTAATTAATTGATGATTTATTAATTAAATATTTGTGAATTAAATAATAATTTATGAAATATTTTAATAATAATATAACTCTTATATGTTAAGTATTATTTTTTGCAGATGATTTATTTTGTTATTTATGTTTTCTGGCAATAGAATAAAAAATTCCAGTTAGTTATGTGCTGAAAATAAAATGTTGGTTTGTCAGATATTCTGAATTAATATTTGTCTCATATTTACCACACTTATTCCACTAAACTGACTCGCATTAGCGACCAATAAAGCTACACATTGTTTTTCAAAAAAAAAAATTCTTGAATTTTTATTGTATAGTCACATTTATAAAGGTAAATATCCCAAGAATTTATGAAAACTGCACATATACTCTCATGTGAAAACAGATGCAAGTTAATCGAACTAATAAGAAGATTAATATTAATTGCCCGTCAAAACGCAGCAATTCGTAAATGTATGTTTTGCTTGTTTGTTTTGTTTTGTTATCAATGTTATGTTTTAAAAGTGTATGGTGAGTGTAAGTTTTAACGAAAGTGTTATATATTTTCATATGCAAACCACTAGCAAGCTGATTTATTGGCCTATTTGCAGTGCAGTAATTATGGAACCCTTCGAAAAAAATTTTGGGGTTAGCTGAAATCCAAACACTAACGGAAGAAATATAACAGGAGCATAATAAGAATAAAAATACCTAATAAGTTAGGAGATGACTTCTATTGTAAATTTATTTACTGTAGATGTCACTACTGGTAACTTATAGGTCCTTTTTTTCAAATTTCAAGATTTGTTAAAATTTTAATGCCTATCTTTTTTTTTAGCAAGTAGCAACTTAGTGTATATTATATATATATATATATATATATATAATACCGTTAAGTTTGAAATCCGTTATTTCATAGAATAGCTAGGTGTTTCATAAAATCATTGGCAGGTCAGTTAAGGCATACAAAATTATTGAATTCTACGATTTAACAAGGCATTATATAGAATAACGATTACTTGTTCGTTATAGTATGAAATACAACACTCGAAAGTTCTTTGGACCGATTCTAGATGATTTTAATCAGTTTTGAACCTCTTATAGCTGCTTTACAATTATATGTGTATATACGCTTCATTCCGTTGTTTTTAAACATAAAATTAAGGCAGTGTATATATGTTAGCGTTTTACCTTTTGGATTGTTAACAAATATTTTTGCTGCCTGTTTTCAAGTAATGATTTCTGCAAGAATGTAAGACTAACCTGTAAATAAGAAAGATTCAATATGAGAGATTTGAATCTTGAATAAATAAGCGTGGGACAAGGGAAGAAAATTCTGCACTTACTCGGAAAAAATTATTCACTTTGATAGTAGAAGTAAAAAGTACGACGTCAAAAAAAAAGGCGTTACAGAAAAAAATACGACGTTACTATTGGTTACTCCAGCATTATGATAACCTTGAAGTTCCAGGAGTAGATAAGTTAAATGTGCCAGTAACAGATGCAAAACATATTTTTTCTCTCTTTTCTGTTCAACTGATGTTAGCAAATATGGACAATAATAAGTTACATCATCTGAGTTTCCTTCTTAATTATGAAATAATCGCCTGAAATATAGGGATAAAACTTTTTTTTTTTGAGGTTTTATCTATTTATGATCAATTACTTTATAAAAGAGCTTATATATTGTTTTGTTTTTTTCACTTGACAGTCTATAACTAGGCAAAATATATATTTACATGGTTGAACTGACTTGTATAGTTATTTCATGAAATACTTGGTTATTCTATGTAATAACTGAATAATATAATTATTTTACCTGTTGCATATATATATGCATATAATAATTAACTTAAGTTTTCTCTCGAGTGAATTTAAGGTATCCGACTACCCTAAAATTGCGAATGTTGCCAAAAATTGCCAAATTTTTTTATGATTTTATTTTATACGCCATCTTATTAGCTTTGCAAAAATAACCAGTTTATCATTTTCCATTCACTAGAATAAAAACTACAAGTGTTTAATTAAAAACAGATGTCGTTACTGTAGCCAAGATGTTATACTTAAAAGAATGAACATAATTAACTGAAGTTTTTTTGTGTATGTTCTGTATAACAGTAGAAGTGTTTTAACTTTTAGATTTATCAATCATTGTTTTATGACAAAATTTACAACCCCTTATGTAAATATAATCAATGTTTTTTAAGCAATTTCATATAATAACAAAGATAAAGTGCACAAGTTTCTTTTAAAACTAAAATATCTCGTATCCTATGTCATTTCAAAAATGAATGCCATAGCAACACATCAGAATTGAAAATTTGAAAATCTGTTCATAAACTTTTGGTACAGATTGGGCCACGTTTATGCTATTTTTTGTCAATTTTTAAACATTTTTCCCATTTTAGTAATAATAATTTCCTTTTCAATTCTTAAATTAAGAATATTTTTCTTAAAATGTACTAAAAATATCTAGAGACAACAAAAAATTTCCCATATTTCCGTTTTTTTAAAAAAAAGTTATCGCAAGTAGTCGGATGCCTTAAACTGTAATGGTCTTGAGTCTTTGAAGAAATCGTGTGATTATTTATTTCTATTTTGCTGTATGACGGGTAACCACGACTACCTAATGTCTCAAAAGAACTGAAGAGTTAGCATTTGTCCTTTTTAATCAGAAAGATGCGATCTTGCATCACCCATGTATTCAAAACACCAGAAAAATCTTAAAGCAAATCGTTAGATTCTTTCAGTTTTCAGCTTGAGATTTCAGGAGCAAACGAAGGATGCTTTTCTGAAAGTCACGTTAATCAAAAGTGTTAATGTCTCGATTTGTGTGTTGATACTTGTTTTATCTCTAGGCATATCAAATTTAAATTTAAATATGCCCAACCTTCTCATCCCTGAATGACCGAAACCATCATAAAATAAGGATCACCTCAATATCAATATGTATTTAATCAAGTCAGTAATTCTATACACACATACTTTTTTATCTCTAAGGGCGGATTACAAGATAAATGCAAACAAAACAAGAAACAGAGATAAGGGACAAATAACAGGAATAAAAGAAACACAAACCTACAGTACAATCTATCTATCTCACAATTTGTGTCTAGCCTCCCAATATCTGCTCCACATAGATCCAGAGTTGTGTGTTCGACAGTGTGCCAAATGAATGGCGTCCATTTCTACAAGGGAGTCATACAGTTTACACAGGGGATTCTGGGCAATGTCTAATGTATTTAAATGCTTGGATAGGCAGTCGTGGCAGTGACGATTCGAACATTGGCTATGGCTCTATTTCGCGGCCATTTTGGATTATCAAGACGCTTGCTAAATCACACACATACTTTACATTTAAGTATTTTATATTCAATATGGCAGAAACGCCCTACCAAATAATTGAAATAATTTGGATATATATATATATATTATACATATATGTGTGTGTATGTGTGTGTAGAACGAGGCACCTGAGCTCTGACGATGTGAACTTGTACTAGGATTTCATTTTCCCTACCTCAAACAGACACTTTAGGGACCTTTTAACGGCCATGCCGTATAATCATACGGCATGGCCGTTGATGATTGTCTGTATCATGAATATCCACCGACTTGGGTCGAGGTCAAACCCCCAACCTTAGATACAGAAGTCTAGCGACAAACCAACCATTCTTTTTGCATAATAATCCATTTTCTTATTAAATTCTAGAATTTTTTGCATAAAATACGAAGCAGACCATTTTTAACAAACGAAGAATACTGCCTTGCTTTTGTTTCAATGAAGATTTAGCAACAACATACAAATAAATGTATTTATTTTTACATTTTACTTTGAATAAAAACAAAAACTAATAATCTGAAAATGAATACACAGAAAAAATAAGAATTGAGTTAGCTAATATGTGTAACATTTTAATAATTTTGAGGAGGTGTTAATGTAATTTATTATTAAATTCTGTTCTAACTTGTAAACTATCATTTTGACAGATTAAATGTTATTGCATTAGATACACTTCCTTTCATTTGTTTATTTGTTTCACGTGGAAAGAAATAGTATTAAATGTTGTCTACCTTTTTAACTGCATCTTTATTCTTTGTCACCGTAAAATATAGTTTTAGAATTGTGAAAACAGAATATTTATAATTTTGTAATTTTTCCCCGTTTTTGAAAAAAAGAAATACTTAAAACTACACGAGACACAAATCTTTCACTTCCCAACATTTATGCAACCCCGTCACACGCAGTACCACCCAAGCACTTAATAACAACAATTACAACATTAAAGCCCGCACCCCACCGTTATTATTATTATTAAAGTCAAAACCTCCCATTCTCAATTACGACCATTTATTTCCACAAAGTTACCCACTCACATTTGTGTGGTCCTTTTGACAGCCTCCCAAATAGATCGGAATAATCTTCAAGAAAGATGTATATTCCAGCGTTTAGTCTCTTGAAGTCTGCTTAAAATTATACGATGCCAGTATTACGCTTTTGGGGAGACTACATTTAAGGAATTGGCTAAAGCCCTGAATAAATTCTCATCTATTGGGCAATTAGTCGGAGCTATATTTCTGTGTTGTTTACAACAATCGGGATTAGCCTGTGCGAGGGACCCTGACGAATACGCGTAGGCCAGCAAACTAATCAAAATCTGGGAAGATAGCCCATGAAGGAAGTAGGAATATCAACGAAGCCCTGCGTTATTTGGTGTCAAACCGGACGTAGTTAAGTATAGATTATGTCGGCACGCATTCTCGATTAAGTGGATTGGGTGTTGATGTTTACATTCCATCCGAACTAGAATGACTTAAAGACTCTGTTATGGAGAGCAATGATTTTGTCTTAATTGAGATATCAGACTGAAAATGGCTCGTTAAATTGCTTTTCACAAACGAGTACCAAGACGATAAAGTGAGACTATCACTATAAGCGTAGAGAGTAGTAATTTTGGGCGGAAATCAATTTTAAATCACTGTAATTTTAATTAAATTTACATTTTGGTAAATGAATCAAATTTAATTATTATATAATTTTATCTGCTAATGAAATATATTTAAATAAATTTTGTAAAATTCGCAATTATTTCCAAATAGCGTATTTACTTGAATCTAAAGAGCTTTTTTTAGTGTTAATGCTACTAAAAATTGGGTGCGGCTTAGAATCGAAAAACAAATTTGTTGGATGGAGCACTAATATCAATTACAGGTTCATGTATGTATTTAAAAGTTAAAAATATTGGCATAATAACTAATTATTCACCTCTTATTAGTTCTCATTTTAAATTAATTTTAATCTTGTATAGTTGGATATTGATAAACCCTTCTGCACTATATTTTTCATTTCTCACAAAAACTTTGGAGAACTTAGGGTACAGCTTAGAATCAATGGTGGGCTTAGATTCGAATAAATACGGTATTTCATTTTGCATAGCATCTTAATTTACCGACTCAGTTCTTTCAAAAAGGTTAAATTGTACTGAGACTAATTTTCAAAAAATAATGTAAATTGCTAATTTCGTATTAGTATTTAAAATAGCCAACTACGTTCAGAACGGTGATTTTGCAAAAGCATATAAATGAATATTTTTCGATATTATATAAGTGTAAATTTAAATATAATGAAGATATAAGGTTGTTTTTAAAATACAATAAAGAATTATTTAAATCAAATTTGTTTGGCAAACAAATGAAGAAACGCGATGACATATTTTCAAAACTACTTACTTTTATGGAAAATACTTCTATAACAATGATGTTTTACCTGCATATATATAGCTAAGACATCTGTTCATAGCCTGAACTAAAAGTTTTTAGAGTAGGTAATTTAAAATTGGTTGTATTCATATTTTATATGTCAGAGTATAGAAAATTTATCAATAAAGACCGGATATTGTTTCAGTTGATAGTAACTCGGAAATTTATGTGAGTTCCTCAGCTTCTTTATAGCAATCTTAGCATAATATAAGCAAAATATTATTATTATAAATCATTTAACGTAAGAGCAGAATGAAAAAAAAATATATATATAATTTTTTTTTCATATTTTGTCAAAAAAAATTGCAGTTTATTAGTTTTTACTGTAGTAACATTTTTAAAACAGTTTTATGTGCATATCACAATTTAAGTGACACCGACTATCACAGAAATTTTATTCATTTATATACATTTGCAAATGCACTGTTCAGAACGTAGTCAATAACCATGAAATGTTCTTGCAGATTGATATAATAAATTACACTTCTTTCTCACCAGCAGCACATTGAAGCATAATATGCAACATAGCTTACAGTACAATTTAGACTTAAGATTTATAAATGTTTCTGCTTAACTTGTATACCTCACATATTCTGTGAAGATATTGAATTGTTTCAATTCTTGAAGTCTGCAAAATTACTTAGTTGGTATCAACTCCATTTAAATTTTTACTTTATTTTGAATTAATCTGTCTTTCTGCAGAAATTTAAAAATTTAGTACTCGAATAAAGACAAATATTATGTATTGAATTACATATAAGTAGTAGTTTCGTATATTAAGATTCTTTAAAAATTCACTTATAAAAACTTGTCTGGATAAATCTAAATATTTTGACTATAGTTACTTGTAACTGATAGGTAATTATATCAAGTACTTTGAGTAAATAACGAAACAGATATGTTTCACCAACAATATGGTATGTAAAATTAGTAGCAGGCTTGTGCAATGTAGTTGCCAATGTTACAAAATTAATCCACTCCCACTAAAATACATTTTGTTTCCTGAAAGAACTGAGAATATAATGATAACCGAACATTCGTGAAAAGGTTACGTAAATTATGATTTCAGAAAGAGAAAAAAATGGGAGCCTGCTGAACAGCAGAATGTATAGGAGGCAGTAAAATTTTATAGACAATTGGAAATGGTTCTTTGAAAAAAAAATTCAGTTAACTTATTATTTTTTATTTTCAAATATTTTGACTTAGATTTTAAAAAAGGGGTTTTTCAGGGTAAAGGGGGAGGCAATATGAACCATAAATAATAGTTGATGTTACATTAAAATGAGCTGAACAAGTTATTAATGCAAATACATATTTTACATATATATTTTTGTTAATATTTATATTAATAATAATTTGTTGGACAAAATGTAGTTTTAGCTTGAGAATTATCTAGATAAACATTTAGTAAGAATTGTCCATATTTATTCTAAAAGTTTGAATTTTCATAATTTTCCCATGCGAATTTTTAATGATTTAAAATTATATGATACAATATTGGAATTTAAGAAAGAAAGCATTTTATAAAAAAATGGCCATGGAAAGTTTTTTTAAAAATTGCAAGAAAGTTTATTTATTTTTAGTAATAAATATAGGATTTGAAAATAAATACAATTGCAACAAATACTTCAAAATGTTACACAAGAGCATGAAAAGAAGTTTCTAAATGGGAGAACAGTAAATGATCCATGTTAGTGCATTATAACACTAAGCATTCAATGTTGCTCTTTGATTCGTTTTAATTATACATTATGAATATTTGAAGCATATTCCCACTTTTAGAAAACAAGACATATTTCAGCACGAAAATTAATTATAATATCATATCAAATATTATATTAGAAATGAATCTAAAAACTTACTTGTTGTCAATTAAAATAAAGCACCAGAAAATAATGCTTTATTTTTTTCCCCACAGATTTACTGGAACATGATTATGGATTAATGATTCATACTCAATTTGCAGTACTTTTCTTTATTACTAGTTTAGATGTTTTTCTTGTCACTTTACTAAGTAAAAAAAAACAACCTATTTTTTCAATTGCCTTTGTGTTACTTTTAAGTGTAACATTAATAAACAAATAATCAATATTAATTAATAAATAGGCATTTCCTTAAAGTTGTGCTCTTAGAACTAGATCTTTATTTGGAGATTTTGAGACAGACTTTTTTTTCCCAAAAAAGGAAGGGCGTACTGAACCCCAACAGCTGTTTTAAGGGACTCAAAGAAAGGCTTTTAACAAGAAAAAAGAAAAGGAGGGGTAGAGGGATTGTCTTTGAATACCAATTATTATATCAAGCGATTCAGAGAGAAATTTTGTAGTGAAAAAGGGAGAACGTCTCTAAATCCCTTGATTCAGCACTTAAACCGCAGCCGAAGTGCATAAGGAAAAAATGCACTAGAGAGCCATTGTACCACTGAGACTCAAAGTTTAATATTTTGCAAAAAGGAAGTATTCAAGAACACAACACTTTTCCCTAAACTAAAAAAAAAACAACAACACTTTATTACTATCTCTATACATTGACTAAGAAAAGTATTAAAAAGAAAACTTATGTACGTTTTGAAGTAGTAATATTTGGTGAATACTGTGAATCTATTATAAAATTCATATAATTAAAAATTATTCACATCTGATTTTATTTTGATATACTTTAAATAATAATTATAGCTTAACTTTTTTAATATTATTTACTTTACACATATTTCACGTTTTAATTAATAAAATCTTCAAAAGTAGCTGACGATATCTTTAATTTTCTTTTTCAAGCTGCGGTAATGCTTTTCAAAATATCTTTAACGTCAGAATCTGGAAGTAAATATATACTACTTTATTTTATTTAACAGAAACATCAAATTTTCGTTTTATTAATCATAATTTTATTTGGTTTATTAATATTCATGTTACTCCTTTTAGCATGATTTAATTTTGTTTCTAAGCAAGCTTATGCTGATATTCTGGAATAGGTTTATGTAAATATGAGAAAATTAACTGAGTTCCATCTCTTAGTTTTTATATGCACTGCCTTTTTTGCACAAGAGAAGAGAGTGAGAAAAATCATGGAAAAAACAGAAAATGAGTAAATAGGAGAGAAAATGAGTTTATTTTATACAATCTGATATAATTGCACTTCCTCTTATAATAGCAGACACTGATTTAATTTGGGTTACATGGAGTTAGGATTTAGACGTGTTAATTAGTTTGTGAGTTAAAAGTAAGTAAATAAGTAAATTATTCAATTATTATTCTCTCTCATAAAAATTTAACTAATTGTGCCCTGGGGACACTTTCATTAATCAAAAAACATTTTTGAAATGACCAAGATTGGAAGATTTGTTTTTTTCAGTAAAATATTAACTTCCAAAATATAAATTCCCATTTTCACTTCAGTATAATGTTGTATTGATTATGTTAACAATGATAAGTTACTTCAAGCTTAGGTAAAAAAAAAATAAAATCGGATGTCCATAATTAAACTTGAAATTTGCGAGGCAGTATATAGTGGAATACATGATTATATAGTGGAATTGCATGAAAATTGGAGTAATGGCAGAAAGAATTAGAGGAATTTTATCGAAGGAAAAAACAATGAATTTCAAAAACCACCCTTAGGTGGCGTATCATAGATTTATTGAGATTATATAAATAATCTACAAAAATTAACAAAACATGCTCGATATGTTGTCCACCATTGTCTGCTACCATTTGGAAGTGGCAGCAAGGATACAATCACAGTGATTATGCCGGATGGTGCTCCTCCACACATCGCCCGTTGTGTGAAACAAGTGTTCAGCTGCTATTTCGGTGATGACTGAATCATCAGCCTGCATTTTCCTACAGCCTGACCGTCTACATCCCGCCGACTAGAATCCTTGCAACTTTTGGCTGTGGGGATACCTTAAGGTCATGGTCTACCATGATCCCATCACCTTTCTATCCGACCTTACAGAAATCATTGAACACCATGTGTAAAAAATTCCCCAGTTCAGGCTGCTTTCAACAGTCCAACGTGATATTTTTCGCTTCCAAATGGTAGAAGACAATGGTGACCAGCATATCGAGCGCATTTTGTAAACTTTTGACGGTTATTCATATGTGTTCTCAATAAAGCTATGATACTCCACCTAGGGTAGGTTTTTGAAACTTACTGTTTTTTTTCCTTGATAAAATTCCCATCACTTCATTCTGCCACTACCTCATTTTCATGCAATTTCGCTGAATAGTTTTTGCTATAAACTGCTCGCAAATTTCAAAGTTTACTTTGAATAGCTGGTATTATATATATCAGATATTACATTTCAGAAAATTGATATTTGGGGACAACTTCACTTATTGAAAAATTCACGTGAAGATATATCAATTATGACAAACTAATTAAATTTTTTTGATGTAGCAAACTAGAAAAGACAAACTTTATATTTCGTTTCCATTAGAGTTAAATTAATACTGTAGCTTAACGAAATTTTCGACTCTATTATTAGTCAAAAAAGCTACAAACAAAACTTTTGCCAAATCGGATGTATCTGTTTTATAAAGGGATATAATGAATATAAGTATAGTATAAGAATAAAATGAGGTATAGAATAGAATAGAATAATAAACGATTATTGAAGAATAAAGATTTGCAAGAATCCAATTTACACACACAACAACACAATATATATATATATATATGTAATGACTTCTGCTAACTCTCTTTAACTTTACCCCGTTAATATCTATTGTCGCCTAGTTCTTTGCCGCAGCTAGTGTTTGTGTATTGTGTGTGTGTGTGTCTAGTTGTGATTACGTACATCTATGTGTCGTCCTTGTCTTGCTTAAATGTTTTCAAGATGTATAATAAACAGATTTAATTAACCTCAAGAATGTTTCTTCAATATCAGTTTAAAGAATCCATTCCAACGAATATCATCGTGTATCAATATCGTCGTATTACACAATATATATATATATGCGGATGCGTGGGTGTGTTTGAGTAATGATTTACCATTAAGCAATTACCTCGGAGGATTTTATTTATGATAGTCTTGAGTCTTCCAAGATATTGAAAATTAAGTTATCCAAAAGGAAATTTCCTTTTAATAACAGCTTTATCTCCTCAAGACTGCTTCAAAATAAGAGGATGCAATACTGCATCATCCGGTTATCTTGAGCAATCCAATCATTCATTAACGGAGACAGTTGATAAAGCTATAAATTCTTAGATCTTCGGAACGAACAAAGAACGATTTTGTGTACTGTACTCGGTGTTTGTCTGCTTGTGTTGGTCTGTTGTTGTTCATTTGTGTGTAAGAAAAATATGGAGCTAAAATGCAGAAATGTTTCCTTATCAATTCATTTAATGACTGCACTATTATTGCAATAAAATGCTTTAATTCCAGAGTGAGTATAGTACATATGCATATATAATGGTAAGTATGAGAGATATTTATGTTGGATTAATGTTTGTATGTGACATTGAACAAATTTACAATAATCATTCATATTAGTTTATCAGTTTGAGGGAGACATGAAAGTGTACACGTGCTATTATAAGGCTTAACTACATTTTTGAAACGAAGTTTTTTCCACGTTTTTTCTTGCAGTAATACGTAGAGATTTTCTGCTGAAAAGGAAGGTTAGCATCCTGTAAGACGATTTTAAACCTATTTCACTGACCTAAATCAATGACAGCTGTAGAAAACATAATAGATCTCCATTTTTGATAAATTGATTTTATATGTATTTATTAATATATTGATTCCTCTGAATAGTTTACTAAATCCATTATGCATCTATTGTTTGTTTTGTAGGATTTATAATATGTCTACATTAATTTTATTGTTATACTATCT
Organism: Trichonephila clavata; assembly: GCA_019973975.1. Lineage (NCBI taxonomy): Eukaryota > Metazoa > Arthropoda > Arachnida > Araneae > Nephilidae > Trichonephila > Trichonephila clavata. The sequence goes on along the minus strand of BMAO01001691.1, from coordinate 1,868 downwards.
ATCTATCTATCTATCTATCTATATATATATATATATATATATATATATATATATATATATATATATATATATATATATATATAAACGAAAAAATTCAACTGTGTAAAACGTTATACAAAATGCACTACAATAAATGTATGCTTTCAAACAGAAAATATATATGCGTCATAATAAAGCAAGTAATGCACTATGCTTTCAGGAATAAATTCTCTTGAAAATGTCACAAATGTAAGAAAAAAATACACATGAAAGCAATAATATGAATATAATCTTATTGAAAAACCCAATGTACTAAATTCTAGTCATCCGCAGCTGTTTAGAACAAAATCATTTTAAACATCATAGAAACAAATTTAATATAAAGCTGAAATTCGGGGAGAACGATATGTAGTTTGATACATTAAATTTCAGTAAAACATTCAAATATATTTATTGATTGAAAGTAAATTTTCATAAAACAAAGAACATTTTATGAAAAAATAAGAGTATTTTATTGCAAACGGGAAAAAATAATTTTGTTACAATACAAGAGTGTTTTCAAGTAGAAAAATATATGTTTCAGAATTTCAGTTTAGTTTTGTAATAAAAGAAGTATTAGAATACTAAAAATCAACAGAACGGCTTAAGAATGAAATAACCATAAATATAAATATCTTTTAGTAAAATATATCAATATCGGCTTATGAAAGCCACGATAAAAAAAATGTACCATTTTAACTGATACAAAAATAGCAGGAAAAGGATTTAAAAGGAATATGACCTCGTTCTTGCTTTGTAAAACACGAATACCTCGAACAGAACTTCAAAAAATCTATTTCTTCTATAGCTTATTATTTGTTCATTTTAATGTGTCTTAATCTGTAAATTTATATTTATATCTAATTTAATGTTTTTTCTTCTTCCAGGGAGATTTATATTGAATTATTTAGCTGTTTATAAGAACTAAAAGCATTTTTTTTATTGTAATAATTTAATGCAGTGGCCGTGGCTCCCTTTTATGTTTCAGGGTGACATAGCGAACCCCCAAGCTTTTGAACATTCCCCCCTGACTTAAGTTCTTGTTTAAAATACAAGTTCTAGTAGTTCCTAACAGGGGACCATTTAGTAATTTAGTCTAATATGGAAAAATTACATTTTTTCCCCTCGAGGCCTTTCAGAGTATGTAAAAAAGCGAAATCTCTCAACGTTACATGAGAGACTGCAGAACCCTGAAAAGCGATGTGGACCACAATTTAAATGCCGCAGCTTTCTTGGGTTCTTCTTGAAAGCATAGTGAATTTTTAATTTAAAAAAAAAACTAAAAAAACACGCTTTAAAGTTAATCGAACTAAAAAGTAAAAAATAGTTCTTAATATAAGAGTAAAATGATTAAGGAGAAAATTAAGGTCTTTGTCGTAAAAGCGTGGAGGTGCTTTGCGATACATTTGGAATTCTAACTGCATTGTGGAACAGAAATAGTAAGAAATTATAACAATGGATATTGAGCTTTTACCACAACGACAATAATTTTCTCGCTAATCATTTTATTCCTATATTAATAACAATTTTTTACTTTTTCCTTCGATCAACTTTAAAAGCGATTTTTTTAGTTTTTTAAACTATTATTAACTTATTGTCAATTTCAGAAAACTGGGCGATTGTTTATCTAATGGTAAAAATTTTCCTGACGCATCCACTTTTTTTCCACATAAAGAACACTTTTTTTCGTCGTTGCATTTGTATTAACCATGAGCATTTTTGCTTTAGGATTGTAACAATCTTTTAGTCACCAAATCTGAAAATGAGAAATCGTTAATCCTGATGATTCTTTTCAAACAATAGAACAAAATTATAAAACTATTGTATTGCCATCGGTCCTTAACAAGTGT